>JAUIMM010000636.1:4357500-4662500 GCA_031769625.1 Taudactylus pleione | reverse complement strand
GTGCATGCGCAAAACACCATAAAAATGGCACGGTGGCCATTTTCCAGCATTTTGTGTAGGGCTGAGACACCCGACACCGGACCACTGAGAGGTAAGTATAAGATAATGAGTGCAGGGTATGCAGTGTGGGCCCCCAATGGACCCAGGGGCCCGTGTGCACCGCACACCCTGCACCCATTATAGATATGCCCCTGCATCTGACCAAATAAGCTGGGAAACTGCTACAGTGTACAGCCCTAGGGCTCTGTAACATGTAAAGAAAACAGGGAATAGAGAGGTTCAGAGGTTGTTAGTTACTAGATAGCCCCCCTTCTGAGACTTGCCGCACCACCTATGGCAGTAGTCACACCGCTGCCAGTGGGAGGAGGGCACCTATAATGCATATTGCAAATGGCTCCAAGTACGCAGGCCCATATTTCCATTATTCTCACCACCTGGTCATTTTCTGTACTGACCCCACATTTACCCATGGTTCCAGCGATTTGTGCATCCTATGTAAGAGCGTGCTAGTTGTTGTGTATAGCATACTAACCACTGACCTCAGGCAGCTTCCAGAAGCAAGGTTAGTGTATACTGTCATGAGAGTGACCCCCATGAGAACTCCATACCATATAGCACAGTTACTTTGGTTTTATTTGGGGAAAATACAAACGGTTAACATGAAGGAGATGGGTATTTAACTTACCGTATATTTGTGAAGCAGGTGTAAATAAAGGTGTTTATTGGTGAATAGTAATTGTTGGGGCCCAATATGTGGGGTTATGTAACATTAATTAAATCAATGTGGTATTAATTGTACAGGTATAACAAAGCATAGAGTATTGCTCTTTACAGAGGCAATTGCAGATGTAACATTAATGTAGAAAATATCTTTATCATTCTAAGAAACATGAAAAATCCAGATGTTTGTTTTCTACCAATAGACTTTCATTTATAGTAGCAATTAAATACATTATGGGCAACTATAGCAGTAAGGTAGTTTTTCATTATTGCTTGCAGCACAACTGATAGACAATACTGTACATTTAGCAGTCTCGTAGCATAAAGAAGATGGAGTAGACCAATGTGGCACTTAAACTGTGGAATTTCTCTCCCCTTAAGTACATTACAATGTTAATTATAGACAGATCGATCTTATCTTGCACAAGCTTTAAAGACCAAATGGGGCTCTTCATTAAATGTGACTATAAGGGAACTACAGCTGTGTCCATGCCCATCAACACATGCATAATATACCAGTTGGGAGGGCCCCCATTGTTTTAAATACTGTCTGTTACCATAGCATACAGCAACAGTGACCTTGAATACCAGAGACTGTATGTTATCTGAATATATTATGTAAACTATAAAATACAAAAGGTAAATGTAAATTATTAATAAATGTAAAAATAATAGGTTTTTTAATGCACTATTAGAGCATGTTGAAATCGCACTCAATATGGACTCTTATTTAACATCAGCAATATATGCTGATGCTAAATACAAGCACTCTTTCAGACAAGCATTCACTTTCTGTCATTTTATTTATTAACATCTACTTATACAGTGCCAGCATATTTTGGTGGGAACAAACCAGCAATAGAACTGTAATAAAGCAAGACTGGGTAATAACAGACAGACAAAGAGGTAAGATGTTCCTGCTTGCAAGCTTACAATCTATAGCATTGCAGCAGTGTTACAGTACAAGACAATATGTGACCGCTCACACGTACAGTTATGTACAGTTACACTCTCCTGCATGGAGGGCTTCAGAACATGCTTTAAACACCCTGTAAATTTCCAGGACAAGGTTATATATTTTCTTTTAACTGGTGTTGTTTCAGTGCCCATGTGTATGGTGCCTTAGGGCTGATTCTGAGTTGGAAGAAAAGCAAAAAAGCAACTTTGCACCTTGGTAAATCCATGTTACACTGCAGGTTTGGCAGATTAAACATGTGCAAAGAGACATAGGCCCGTAATCAATTTGAGGTGAAAAGTCCAGACTTTTCGCCTGCTGGACTTTTCGCCTACTTTACCTGTTTTCCAGGTGGAAAAGTATAGCGCGCGTGCCCGATATTCCCCGTATTCAATTTAAAAGGACGTGAAAACGGGACCCGGCAAAACTTGGATCGGCAAAAAAAAATCTGGAATTTTTGGGAAATCATCTTGGGAGCCCCCCAAAGACGTCCAGACATGGGGGATCAATATGGGTACCCCCATTTTGCATGCAGAAGGGAAGTCGGGTTTTTAAATAGCTGTGGCAGGTGCATAAATGCGGTTTTGAAGAAGGTGATGAGGAAGAGCATTTAGCATTTTTTGGGGGAAAAAATAACTATGCCCATCAAATTTGGGGTGCATGAAAATGGGTGCAAGCATATTTTTAAGTCCCTAAAAGGATTTTTAAAAATTCTTAAAAAATACACCTGACACATACTTCCGAACCCCTCTGGAATCTATTTCTGTACTTTAGGATGTGTTCACACTTTTTTCCCAACGGTGCAGGCTATTTTTTTTAAGCCTGCAACCCTAAACCCCAATTCTGCACTTTTTTTCGCCTGCTAAAGGCTGGCGAAAAATTATCCACGTTTTTTTTACATTGACTTTTCGCACCGGCGAAAAGTCAATGTAATTGAATACGGGGAAAAAGACAATAGGCGAAAATGACGTCATCTGCTTTTCGTCTCATATTGAATATGGCCCTTAAGCTGGGTACACACTGACAAATATATTGGCTGATCCATTGATTGGCCAATATATCTGCTGCCTGTTAGCCAGTGTTTACCAGCGATATGTCTGTGAAAGTTGTCGTTCACAGACATATCGCGTCTGCTGTGCAGTAGCGCACGCAGGTGGGGTTTCTGAGTACCTAGAAACCCCCCTGCCAGGCCAATCCATCCCCACAGAGCATAAGTATTATTTGTCTTTTTAAAGTGAGACAGAGAGCTTTATCTCTGTCTCATCAGGCCGGTCTGTGAGCTCCGACTGGGCAGCTTCCGCGTAGCTTTGGAGATGGCTAAGCACTGCAGTACTGGGGAGCTGCTGTGGCTGCAGCTCCTCCCTGACAGCTCCCATGTGCCAGTGATGTCACTCACTGCTCTCCTCCTCACCTGCTCAAGTCCGGACTTGCTGATCAGCATGTAATTAGGACGGCCACAAACATCGTCACAGGTACCTGCCTGCTCTTTTTATACCATGGGTGTGGGGGGAGATGGTCTGTAGTCCGAGTGTGTGTAATGTGCAGTGCAAGGTGTCTGTGTGTAATGTGCTCTGAGTGTCTGTGTGTAATGTGCAGTGTGTGTAATGTGCAGTGTGTCTGTGTGTAATCTGCAGTGTGACTGTGTGTGTAATGTGCAGTGTAAGTGTTTGTGTGTGTAATGTACAGTGTGTGTATAATGTGCAGTGTGTCTGTGTGTGTAATGGGCAGTGTGTATCTGTAATGTGCAGTGTGTAATGTGCAGTGTGTGTGTGTGTAATGTGCAGTGTAAGTGTCTGTGTGTAATGTGCAGTGTAAGTGTCTGTGTGTGTAATGTGCAGTGTGTGTAATCTGCAGTGTCTGTGTAATCTGCAGTGTGATAAACGAAATGACTGTATAGGAGTGGAGAGGGTTAAACCTCCTAGGCTGGGGGCGGACCGGAGTGGGGAATCATGTGTCATGTAGGGCCAATGGGTTTTTAGGGTTGTAGTTTCTAGCAGGGATATCAGAGTTTGGTGGAGGCGGAGTCAGCCTCTTTTGTTCCTGTCTTGGAGTAGGTAAGTGCTCTTACCTGAGCTCTGTTGTAGTTTCTTCATAGCTATCCTTCTGTTTTTCTTTCCTCTTCTTATCTTTGTCTTCACCTCTTTTCTGCATCTATCCCTCTCTTTCTCTGCCCTCCCTCACCTTTGCGCTGTGCGTTTTCTAACAATCCTCCTAACCCTTATAAGGACTGTGACCCCCCCCCAATTGGTAGCATGCCCCGCCTGCACCGCACATCGCGGATCCCTGCCCGTTACCGGGTACAGGAAGAAGGCCCAGGGAGTTCTGGGGAGGCTCCTGCCTCCCAAGAGGGAGCTGAGGGTGCCAGCGCGAGTCGCGCAGCCCCGCGACGTCATGGTAGGGATACGGCGGCTGGAAACAGCCGCCGGCGGGGAGAAGACGCGGCTGCACTGAGCAGCCGCGAGCTGCATGTAGTGAGCCCGCGGGAGGGCAGAGCTGCCACGATTAGGGTGGTGAACGCTCGCCCCCCGCGGGTTCAAAGGTCACAGGCGCCCACACGCACCGCAAGGAGGGCTGCTAATAGCCCTGTTAGTGCCCGGAGGGGCAGGGGGGACTTCCCCAGAGTTAATACAGTGGGGAATGTGGAGGTAGGGGAGATGGACAGCCCTGGCAGAACATTAGGGGCTTTGTCAGTCAGGGAGGCAGGCAGCCATTTTAGGACAGGGAGAGCTGCTGAAAGGGGGGCGGGGCTTGCACTTAATATGGAGGATGATTGGCAGGCTAGTCAGCAATCAGCAGACAGGGTCATGTCTGGGGCAGCAGTTTCTGGTTATGCGGACACTCAGGTCCCTAGTGGGGGTGTAAGTCAGTCCTTTGACCCTGCAGCTTTTGCGGCCATGATGTCGTCACTGACATCTGCTTTTGCTCCCATGGTTGCGGCATTTGCTCCTAGCCAAGCAGATAGCGAAAGGGTGGATCAGAGGCAGCGTTCAATTTCTGCTACTCTGGGGCCAGCGGTAGATCAGTTCATGCAGGCTTGCAGGGCTATGGGCTCCGCTGCAGCTCAGTTGGCAAGACCAGAGGAGTCTGGGGCTAGTGCTGCTGTTTCTTCTCCTGCTGTGTCGACCGTGCCTAGGGTTTCGGCCCAGGGGGCGGCTTCATCGTCTTTTTCAGATGCTGCTGAGGGCGAGGCTATGGAACAGGATTTCAGCGTCGAGGAGGCTTCATCATCGGTCGTGTCCGGGAGGGAACAGTCCGGATCGTCAGGTGAGATCTCAGAAGATGATGATGTTGCTGACTCTGTCTCCTCTTCTTCCTCTGTCTCGGACTTGTCGTCGACCTCTTCTTCTCTGGCTTCTTCTGTCAGCAGCGCGAAAAAGGCGCGGAAGAGGGCTGTTAAATATGCGCGCAAGGAGGCTGATAGGCGCGATAAGCGGGCTAAGTGGCGGCATCAGAGTAGTAGTGCGCGGAAGTCCAAGAAGCGTCAGCATCAGCCAGGTGTGGTGCATTGCGACAATACAGCAGTATTGCGTGGTCTGTGTGATTGTTGCAAGAAAAAAATCAGGAAGGGCGATTATGTGGACATGTTAATTTTAACTGAGCAAGCCAAAAAAAGATTTCAAAGCAGCTAAGCTTAAAGGCGTTGGAAGCTTTTCGTTCCTATGATAACTGGCTTGCTGGGTTTTGCGTATTCGCAGCATGCTACTTAAAAGATCGCCCAGGGGAGCACCTGAACATAATAAGGTATATCCACCTGATTCATGGGATGCAGCGTAAATCCAGGGGCAGTGCCTGGAGAACAATGATGAGGAGTTTAGGCGCAAGCAGGACGGATCCAAACGCTTAGATTTTGGGTGCAAGGACGTGGAAGTGTGGCTTGACGTCACGCAACCACCAAAAGGTTGAGCGGAGGATTCTCGGGTAGGCGGGGATACTCATAAGGGGGGGTCTGGGGCGTGGCGCCCAAGTTCTGATCCCTCCCCGGGGCGTCGACAGATTAAAGGCAAAACAAATGTTTTGCCTTTAATAATGCCTCCTGTTCCCAGGGCCAACGGTGTCGTTTTCGACACCTTTGCTTGCGTTGCAACGGATCGCACCCTGCCTCTAATTGCTTCAGGTTGTCAGCCCAACGGCGATCCAAGTCGGGAGGAGGAGCTATTCCCAAAGCGGGAGGTAGCGCAGGCGCTAAATACGGCACCAACCCCTATCCGTTTGGATGCTATGTCCAGGTGGCTAGGGTGCTACCCTAATAGACAGGACGCTGAGTTTTTGTTTTTCGGGTTCAAGTTGGGTTTTCGTTTACCCGTTATAGGGGAACTTCGAGTCCGTTCCCCGAGAAATTTACAATCAGCTTGACTTTTTCCTGACGTTCTTCAGTTAAAAGTCGAGAAAGAGGTTCAATTAGGACGTATGGCGGGTCCCTTTGCGCATCCTCCAATGGGGAATCTGATTCTTTCCCCGGTGGGGGTGGTGCCTAAGAAAACTCCAGGAAAATTTTGGCTGATCCAGCATCTGTCTTATCCATCGGGGTCCTCGGTTAATGACGCTATATCTCCTGAATTCTGTTCAGTGAGGTATCAGTCTTTTGATGATGCTCTCAATATCGTTAGGGCATATGGATGCGGGGCCCTCATGGCTAAGATGGATGTGGAGTCAGCTTTTCGTTTGCTTCCGTTGCACCCCGAATCGTTTAGGTTCATGGGTTTTCGCATTAGGGGGGAATACTTCATAGACAAGTGCTTGCCTATGGGGTGTTCGATTTCCTGCACATATTTTGAAAAATTTTGCACTTTCCTTCATTGGTGCGTAGAGTTTTCTTGTGGGGGTCATGGGATAGCGCTGGGTCAGAGCGTTGTAAACAGTTACTTGGTTCCATGAGAGCGCTGTTTTTCATTTTGGAGTACCAGTGGCAGACGAAAAGACAGAGGGACCCCTCTCGTGTTTGTCATTTTTAGGTATCGAGATTGATACCTTGGCTGGCTCCTGTCGTCTGCCGCGCGATAAAATTTACAAATTGCAAAAATCCATTTCAGAGTGTTTGGTTGCGCGCAAAATTTCTCTCAGGCAGGCCCAATCACTGTTGGGTTGTATGAACTTTGCCTGTAGAGTTATACCGATGGGGAGGGTATTTTGCAGAAAGCTAGAGAGGGCCACAGCGGGGGTTTCCAAACCTCACCATTTGATCCGTTTATCGTCAGAAATAAAGAGAGACCTGGAAGTTTGGGTTTCCTTTTTGGCGGATTTTAATGGGATCAGCATATGGTTATCCCCTCTTGTGGAGAATGTGGATTTGCAGCTTTTCACAGACGCAGCAGGATCTTCGGGGTTCGGTTGCTACCTGAGGGGATCCTGGTGCGTCGCAACTTGGCCGGAGGAGTGGATTCGTGCAGGTTTGACAAGAGATATGCTGCTCTTAGAACTGTTCCCAATAATTGTGGCCTTGGAGGTCTGGGGCGAGCGCATCTGCAATCGCAGCATTTTGTTCAGATGTGACAATCTGGGCGTGGTGCATGCTATAAACGGGCAGCGAGCAAAGTTGTTGCTGGTTTTGCATGTGCTAGCACAGCTGGTGCTTGCCTGTTTGCGTCATAATGTGCTGTTTCGAGCTCAACGCGTACCCGGAGTTGACAACGGGATTACCGATGCGCTGTCCAGATGTCAATGGAGTCGGTTCCGTACATTGGCTCCTGATGCAGAGATTGATGGTGTGCTGTGCCCCTCTTATGTTTGGCAGGTTATCAAGCCGGACTGGAGGGGTTAGCGGAGCTGTCCATTGCACCAAGCACCCTCAAGGCTTACCGTCGGTCTTGGGAAGAATGGGAAGTTTTTTCCCGTAGTCAAGGCCTTGGAGGTAAGGGTCAGCATCAATTGATGCTTGCTTTTATTTGGCAGCTGTATGTATCTGGCAAATCGAGAGCGGTAGTTTCACGGTACCTGGCAGGTATTTCGTTTTTCTCCAAATTGAAGGGAATCCATGACCTTACAAGGAGTTTTGTCATCACAAAGGCCTTGAAAGGTTGGGCGCGCGCTGAGCTGGTTACCCCCGATAAAAGACGGCCTATAGACATTTCCTTGTTACCGTCCATCCTAGGAGCAGTTGCGGACGTGGCGGCCTCCGGTTTCGAAACGCTTTTTCCATGGCTTTTCATGGTGCTTTCCGGGTGTCGGAATTGGTTGCTCCCTCCAAGTGGAGGGATTCAACTATGCTTCGTTCGGATGTGAAGGTGGGTGAGAGGTCCTTGCTGTGCAGATTCGTCGTTCTAAGACCGATCAGTTAGGCAGGGATCGCTGGATAACATTGGTCTCCTCGGCGGATTGTCGAATTTGTCCGGTCGGCTTGGCCACTCGTTATGCATCTGTTAGACCCTCAGCGGAGGGCTCATGGCTGATACATGGCGATGGGCTTCCACTGACAAAATTTCAGTTTAGCTGGATGCTGCGGCGATGTCTTTGCAGCGTGGGCCTCTCACCAGGGGAGTTCGGCATGCTTTAGTTTCGAGTTGGTGCTGCCACTTCCACCGCCGCTGCGGGATTTCCAGAGTCACAGATTCAGGCTCTGGGCCGGTGGAAATGGGCCAGCTATAAGCGTTACATTCGGCCGAATCGTTGAGGTTAATGTTGTGCATGCACGTTACATATGGTTTGTTATGTTTTACGAAGTGTCATTGGTTCTGGTCTTGTTTGTTTTCCCCTGTCTTTCCTACTCGGGGATTAGCTACTCGCCATTGATTTCAGTGGGAGTCTGGAGAGTTTTGACGATTTTTTTTACCTGATCTGACGGATTTAATTCGGCTATTTGGTTTATAATTACAATTATATGTCCCTCAGCAGGTTTTACGTTTTCTCTCTGGTCGAGTTCATTTGTGTTATCCGATATCCCCCCCCCTTCTTTTTTATTTTAACTTATCCTCTTGTGTCTTTATGTCGCTTCAAATTGGCACAGCAGCTTGTTGATCTTTAAAGATTCAAGTCAAAATTTTTTATTTTTGGCAGATCCTCACTAATATGTTCCCCGTTAGATATACATTATTAAATATGCTAAAATTTTACAATAACTTTAATCTTTTCTTTGTTTTTCCCTCATTATAGGAATGGCTTTTGATGATTGTACTGTATGGATAATTGGCCATTCATTTGTTTTCTGGGCGGCTAGGTTCATGCAGGCGCAGGATGCGCCGTTGTTTCCAGGAGCTAGTGGAGTTAGATGGATAGGGGTCAGAGGTATGTTGTGGGAGAGCCTTAAGCCTAAACTCTTGCAGCAGGTTCAGCGGCATGGCTTACCGAGAGTCGTGGTTATTCATCTAGGCGGGAATGATTTGGGCAAGAGGACATCTCTGGATTTAAGGCATGCGGTGGTGGAGGATTTGGGTCAGATTATGATGGCATGGCCAGCTTGCAGAATAGTCTGGTCTTTCATTGTCCCTAGATTGTGTTGGCGTGGTGTGGTTGACGGCAGAGCCATTGATGAAGCCCGGAAAAAAGTGAACTTTGCGGTTTCAACATTTGTGTTGAAAAATTGCGGGGCGGTGGTCAGACATCCTAGGATAAAATTTCGGTATACTTACCTTTTTCGGTCTGACAGGGTTCACTTAGCGGAGGAAGGTATGGTTATTTTTCTTGAGGATCTGTTTGAGGTTGTGGTTTCTGTGCGTTAGTTCTATGGTGGCGGTGCTAGATTCCTTTGGCAGAACCTTGCTTTTGGCGGGAAAGAACGGCAGGTTACCTATTAGCACTGTGAATATTTGTTTACTCATTGTTTTGCTCACCTTCGTTGACTCTTAAAGTCTGCTGGACCACCCTGCCGGGGGCAGCATCATCACCTTACCGGGTGGGTAGTCAAGATAGAAGGCTTGAGCGTATTGTGTTGTGGTTGGAGTGTTTATAGTGTTAGGCTTGGGCTGTTGTTAGCCGTTAGCCTTTCTTTGCCACCATATTTAAATTAATTTAATTAATATAGTAACTAATTCATTATATGTTTTTAAATAAATAGCTAACAAATTCTGCCAAATACAAGTCTCCGTGTCTTTATTTCAATTGAGTATGTTATGGTCACTGATTCACACGCGGGTCAATCCTCAGACGATGGGAGGTTTAGATAAACGAAATGACTGTATAGGAGTGGAGAGGGTTAAACCTCCTAGGCTGGGGACGGACCGGAGTGGGGAATCATGTGTCATGTAGGGCCAATGGGTTTTTAGGGTTGTAGTTTCTAGCAGGGATATCACAGTTTGGTGGAGGCGGAGTCAGCCTCTTTTGTTCCTGTCTTCCCACCCTCCCTCCCTCCCTAAATTTTATTTTTATGGGCTCTTTTTGATTTGGGTTTGGTGATTGTTTCGTTGGCTATTTTAGGCGGGAAAGAACGGCAGGTTACCTATTAGCACTGTGAATATTTGTTTACTCATTGTTTTGCTCACCTTCGTTGACTCTTAAAGTCTGCTGGGCCACCCTGCCGGGGGCAGCATCATCACCTTACCGGGTGGGTAGTCAAGATAGAAGGCTTGAGCGTATTGTGTTGTGGTTGGAGTGTTTATAGTGTTAGGCTTGGGCTGTTGTTAGCCGTTAGCCTTTCTTTGCCACCATATTTAAATTAATTTAATTAATATAGTAACTAATTCATTATATGTTTTTAAATAAATAGCTAACAAATTCTGCCAAATACAAGTCTCCGTGTCTTTATTTCAATTGAGTATGTTATGGTCACTGATTCACACGCGGGTCAATCCTCAGATGATGGGAGGTTTAGATAAACGAAATGACTGTATAGGAGTGGAGAGGGTTAAACCTCCTAGGCTGGGGACGGACCGGAGTGGGGAATCATGTGTCATGTAGGGCCAATGGGTTTTTAGGGTTGTAGTTTCTAGCAGGGATATCACAGTTTGGTGGAGGCGGAGTCAGCCTCTTTTGTTCCTGTCTTCCCACCCTCCCTCCCTAAATTTTATTTTTATGGGCTCTTTTTGATTTGGGTTTGGTGATTGTTTCGTTGGCTATTTTAGGCGGGAAAGAACGGCAGGTTACCTATTAGCACTGTGAATATTTGTTTACTCATTGTTTTGCTCACCTTCGTTGACTCTTAAAGTCTGCTGGACCACCCTGCCGGGGGCAGCATCATCACCTTACCGGGTGGGTAGTCAAGATAGAAGGCGTGAGCGTATTGTGTTGTGGTTGGAGTGTTTATAGTGTTAGGCTTGGGCTGTTGTTAGCCGTTCTTTCTTTGCCACCATATTTAAATTAATTTAATTAATATAGTAACTAATTCATTATGTGTTTTTAAATAAATATCTAACAAATTCTGCCAAATACAAGTCTCCGTGTCTTTATTTCAATTGAGTATGTTATTGTCACTGATTCACACGCGGGTCAATCCTCAGACGATGGGAGGTTTAGTAATGTGCAGTGTGTGTAATGTGCAGTGTGTCTGTAATGTGCAGTGTGTGTAATGTGCATGGTGTGTAATCTGCAGTGTAAGTGTCTGTAATGTGCAGTGTAAGTGTCTGTAATGTGCAGTGTGTGTAATGTGCAGTGTGTGTAATGTGCAGTGTAAGTGTGTGTAATGTGCAGTGTAAGTGTCTGTAATGTGCAGTCTGTGTAATGTGCAGTGTGTGTAATGTGCAGTGTAAGTGTCTGTAATGTGCAGTGTGTGTAATCTGCAGTGTAAGTGTCTGTAATGTGCAGTGTGTGTGATGTGCAGTGTAAGTGTCTGTAATGTGCAGTGTGTGTAATCTGCAGTGTAAGTGTGTGTAATGTGCAGTGTGTGTAATGTGCAGTGTAAGTGTCTGTAATGTGCAGTGTGTGTAATGTGCACTGTGTGTAATGTGCAGTGTAAGTGTCTGTAATGTGCAGTGTGTGTAATGTGCAGTGTATGTAATCTGCAGTGTAAGTGTCTGTAATGTGCAGTGTGTGTAATGTGCAGTGTCAGTGTCTGTGTAATCTGCACTGAGTGTCTGTGTATGGGAGGGGAGGAGGGGGCAGTTCAAATTGGGAATACAACTATACTTACACAATACATTGTAAAAATGTAACTGTCCATGTGTGAGAGGCATGTGGGTGGTATGTACAGTATATATATATATATATATATATGTATGTATATATATATATTAGGGGTGTGCACCGGCCACTTTTCGTGTTTTGGTTTTGGATCTTTCTTCGTGTTTTGGATCTGGATTGGTTTTGCCAAAACCACCCTTCCGTGTTTTGGGTTCTGCGTTTTGTGTTTTGGATCTGTATTTTTTTTTAAAAAAGCATAAAAACAGCTAAAATCACAGAATTTGTGGGTTTTTCTGCTCCTATGCTATTATTAACCTCAATAACCTTCATTTCCACTCATTGCCAGTCTATTCTGAACACCTCACACCTCACAATATTGTTTTTATGGCCAAAAGGTTGCACCGAGGTAGCTGGATGACTATGCTAAGCGACACGAGTGGGCGGCACAAACATGTGGCCCATCTAGGAGTGACACTGCAGTGGCAGACAGGATGGCAGTTTGAAAAACTAGGCCCCAAACAGGACATACTGCAAAGAAAAAAAAGAGGTGCAAGATGGAATTGTCCTTGGGCCCTCCCACCCACCCTTATGTTGTATAAATAGGACATGCACACTTAACAAACCAATCATTTCAGCGCCAGGGTCTGCCACATGACTGTGGCTGAAATGATTGGTTCGTTTGGGCCCCCACAAAACAAGCTGGCAATTAATGTGTCCCTGCACAAACTGGTTCTACGGAGGCAAGATGTCGTCCTCATCCTCCTCATCCACCAATTCCTTGGATAAAACAGGAAAAGGGATTTAGGTGACCCTGGACTGCTTACGGTCTGAGCCAAAGTTTCTGAACTTGACAGTAACTTTTTATGAACGCGCTGCAGGTGCCGTATAAGGGTTAACGTCCCTACCCCTACTTATTTCACCTTTACATATGGTACATATGGCAAGACAGTTGTTGTCCGGATTTGGATAGAAATATTGCCAGACCAAAGAGGTGGAATGTTTGGTCTTCTGCCCAGGCATGACCGTGAAGGGCTTTTTCATCCCACGGACAACAACTGTCTCCCCCGGAGCCTGATTTAAACAAACCACATCACCATCAGAATCCTCCTCGCCAACTTCCTCCTCAGTGCCAGCTACACCAGTATCCTCATCCTGTTGTACTTCAACAGTGACATCTTCAATTTGCATATCAGCAAGTGGACTGTGGGTGCTCCTTTCAGCACTTGCAGGGGGCGTGCAAATGGTGGAAAGAGCCACCTCTTCCCGTCCAGTGCTGGGAAGGTCAGGCATCGCAACCGCCACCACACTTGGACTCTCCTTGGGGATTTGTGATATCTTCTTAGAACGCACAGTTCTTCGCTGTGCTTTTGCCAGCTTAACTCGTTTGATTTTTTTAGCGGGAGGAGGGCTTCCATCGTCATGTGAAGCTGAACCACTAGTCATTTATTTATTTATTAACAGTTTCTTATATAGCGCAGCATATTCCGTTGCGCTTTACAATTGGAAACATTGATAGAACAAAACAGGGTAATAACAGACAGACATAGAGGTAAGAGGGCCCTGCTTGCAAGCTTACAATCTATAGGTCATGAACATAGGGAAATACCTTAGCCGTTCCTTGCCACTCCGTGTCATAAATGGCTTATTGGCAAGTTTACGTTTCTCTTCAGATGATTTAAATGTTTTTTTCAAGGTCATTTTCCTGAATTTTGTCATTTGGGATTGTATGTGCCCTCTACTATGACATTGGGCATCGGCCTTGGCAGACGACGTTGATGGCATGTTATCGTCTATGTCATGACTAGTGGCAGCAGCTTCAGCACTAGGAGGAAGTGGTTCTTGATCTTTCCCTATTTTATTTTTATCGGAGAAAGTTTGGTCCTCCATTTATGTTATATTGATATATACGTGCTGCTAAGGCGCACACAAACACAGAAAATAATTTTTTATTTTTGTTGGAGACTAGTGCACTTTGTGGGTTACACCACCCTTTAAGAAATGAGCCAGCCGGCCCTTTACTTATGGGACACAGGCGCACGCTTGGCACTACTTTGTTGATGTACGTGCGGCTACTGCGCACACAATTCACAAACACAGAAAATATTTTTTTATTTGGTTTGGAGTGTACTTTGGGGGTTACAGCACCCTTTAACGGTCAAGCCAGCCGGCCCTTTACTTATGACACAGACGCACGCTTGGCACTACTTTGTTGATGCACGTGCGGCTACTGTGCACACAATTCACAAACACAGAAAATATTTTTTTATTTGGTTTGGAGTGTACTTTGGGGGTTACAGCACCCTTTAACGGTCAAGCCAGGCGGCCCTTTACTTATGACACAGGCGCACGCTTGGCACTACTTTGTTGATGCACGTGCGGCTACTGCGCACACAATTCACAATCACAGAAAATATTTTTTTATTTGGTTTGGACTGGAGTGTACTTTGGGGATTACAGCACCCTTTAACGGTCAAGCCAGGCGGCCCTTTACTTATGACACAGGCGCACGCTTGGCACTACTTTGTTGATGCACGTGCGGCTACTGCGCACACAATTCACAAACACAGAAAATATTTTTTTATTTGGTTTGGACTGGAGTGTACTTTGGGGGTTACAGCACCCTTTAACGGTCAAGCCAGGCGGCCCTTTACTTATGACACAGGCGCACGCTTGGCACTACTTTGTTGATGCACGTGCAGCTACTGCGCACACAATTCACAAACACAGAAAAACATTTTTTATTTGGTTTGGAGTGTACTTTGGGGGTTACAGCACCCTTTAACGGTCAAGCCAGCTGGCCCTTTACTTATGACACAGGCGCACGCTTGGCACTACTTTGTTGATGCACGTGCGGCTACTGCGCACACAATTCACAAACACAGAAAAAATATATTTTTTTTAACACTTGGGGGGAGCACCCCTGACGAACAGAGCACCCCCTGGACAACACTACAGCACCCCTTTAGGACTGGGACACTGCACAGGACTTTGGAGTGGACACAGCCCCTATGGACAACTGACTGCACAACACAGTCCAGCCAGCCCCTATGGACTTTGAAGTAGTGGACACAGCCCCTATTAACAACAGCAGCACAGCACAACACAGCCAGCCCCTATGGACTTTGAAGTAGGGGACACAGCCCCTATGGACAACAGCAGCACAGCACAGCACATTACTACTCTGCACTACACTACACTACACAGCCCAGCCAGCCCTAACTCCCACCCTCCCTCTTCACTGTCCACAGCCGAGTGAGAAAATGGCGCCGTCGCGGGTACCTTATATAGGATCCAAAACCCGCGAGACTCGGAAGGCAGGATGATGACGTTTTGCGATTTCAGAATCCGAGTCAGGCGGGAAAAGTCGAGCCTGACTCGGATCGGGGGGGTTCGGATTTCAGAAATCCGAACCCGCTCACCCCTAATATATATATATTATATATATATATAATTGTATACACATACATACATATGCAGAAACCCCCCCTTACAAATCCTGCGTTTGCCCCTGCTGTGCTGTTCCCCGACCCATCCCCCAGCCTCCGAGACCCGGGGCCAGATACAGGTGATGGCCGTTCATTGTGTATGAACGACTATCATCTGCAGATATATCTGTATAGTGAATACTCACCATAAGGGGTAAATTTACTAAATTGAGAGTTTTTAGAAGCGGAGATGATGCCCATAGCAACCAATCAGATTCTAGAAGGTGCTAGTTAAATGTTAAGTAGAATCTGATTGGTTGCTATGGGTAACATCTCCAATTATAAAAACTCTCACTTTAGTAAATATACCCCCTAGATTTGGGATGGGTGTGTCCAAACTGAAATCTAAAGTGCAGTGTAAAAATAAAGTGGAGAAGCATTTGTAAGCTACTGTACATGCACAACAGGGCCGGATTAAGACTTGTGGGGGCCCCGTGGCAACTAAGTTGTGGGGGCCCCCTACAATAAAAGTGACATCCTACGCCCCATTGCCCCCCCAATATGCGCCACAGTGCCCCCCTTGTATAATATACAGTGACCCACCCAGTGCCCCTGAGTACCTTGGGTTCCGGACCTACAGTATATTCAACTTCTGCTTGCACAGTGAGTGCACACAGCGCAGTGCAGTTCCCAGGTCCCCTCATCAACACTCAGCGTCATGTGACGCTGGTGAGGGGACTCAGGAGCCGCTGAGCGCTGTGTGCACTCACTGTGTGTGCATGCAGAACAGCTGCGCCATCCCCGGTCCGGGAACAGGTGCCTGTTTTTGACAATTAAAGGGGCACACCAACCCTGTGTGGGGCCCATGGGAGGTATGGCAGCGGCAGAAGCTCGTTCTGACTAAGTGCTGGGCAGATGCGGATCTCGTTCACATGACCGGCCTGGCCATCTGCTGCGCTGCCCGATCTGAGAGCTATGATCGTGGCAGCGCGCTGGGGAGAGAGCGGGTAGCTGCGCCGGATAGGTGGGAGCAGCAGCAGCGGGGACGGGGGGGACAGACAGGCAGAGCTCAGCCCTGGAATGCCCCTAGCATTCTGAGTCGCCCCTAGGCATTTGCTTGTAATGCCTATCCCTAGGGCCGGCTCTGCTTGTTTTTATTGTTTTGCTTCCAACTCAGAATCAGCTCCTTAAGCTGGGTACACACCTATCGAGTGATCTGCAGATATATCTGCAGATGACGGTTGTTCATACAAATCATCTGACAGTGGGTCCCGCTGGCCAACGGTTCGCGCCACGAACCCATCCCTGCGGCCTCCGCTGCAAGTGTATGGGCAGTCGGCAGATCATCCATACACACAGCACGATGGACAGATATATCTGCAGATACATCTGTCATCGGCTGTGCAGCACAGCCAATGCAATATGTCTGTGAACGACGTCGTTCACAGACATATCACTGGTACCCACTGGCCGATGGGCATACGATATATTGGCCAATCAATTGATCGGCCAATATATTTGCCAGTGTGTACCCAGCATTAATCTCTGACTATGAATGTATCAATTCCAAATAAATAACTAAAGCTGCATTGCCACCTAATATTTAACGTTGCCACTTTAAAATGGCTTTAAGTAGAAGGACCATTTACAAACCAGAATTCACCTTCTCCATGCAGTGTCACAGAGCCCCATTTTTAGGGACATAGCAGTTACACGAACTAAACCAAAAACTTGTACTGCAGATATTGGGGATCTGAAATATGTATTAATAATAATATGTATTAATAATAGGTGGTAATGCAGTGTCACAATATATAAATATTTAGCTCAACAAACATATACAGTGCATATGTTTCATACCGTAGTTTCATGACATTGGGCTCTATTTATTACAATCTGCATTTTTAATGTGGATGCGATAATTATTTTCATCTAAATTCACAAAGCAAAATGTACATTTTAGCTGGAATTTAGCATTATACTTTTGCTGGCACAAGGGCTTTGATAAAAGCATATTCCGGTGATGAGCTAGTAGCAGGGCGATAGCTTACACTGGGCCTAACTCAGCAGTGCACGCAATTATCGGGAGTCTGCACGTGCACAGGACCCATTCTGTGCATATGCAGAACGGGTCCTATGTGATCGCATGCATGTCCCCGTATGCCTCTGCCTGTGTGATAGGCAGAGGCGTTTACAGGGCGGTGTGGGAGCAGGTACTAATCTAAGCACTGCAGGAGTTCAAATGGATGATAAACTTATCTAGAAGTGGTTCCATTGATTCTTTCGGCTATTGGGGAGGGGGTTCAGGCTTGATTACTCATTGCGCTGGGGGTACATCATTAAGCCTAGACCCTGACAGCAAAATCACTGCAGTCAAATTCAAAATTCCATGTTCACCAAAAATGCTCTATCTTGCCAATCCTGGCACCCACCTACAGTCCCCTCTTTTAAATCCTGGCCAATGTGAAGTTATTCTCTGAACATGTACTGTATGATAATCCTACACTGTATAACTCATTAAGAAGTACAGGGATGGGGGAGTATCTCTTCTCTCTTTCAACATATGTGGCTCTTTGGTGGTCATTGTCTGGGGATCACATGTGATCATCATTCAATATCATGCAATACAAAAACACCAGTAGAGTTAGTAGATGGGGGGAGGAGTTAAAAATGCCCCCATCCTCCAAACATGGGGCAACCTTGTTTAAAAGTGTGGAGGCCCCTATTCAAACAATGTGTCCCTTAGTAGTTAATGTCTGGTGACCTTCAGACAATAACACCCTACACTACAGAAAGTCCAGAGATGGGGGATGCACAATCAGGGTTGGACTGGCCCACAGGGGTACAGGGGGAAATCCCCGGTGGGCCCCTACCACTGCATTCCCCGGTGGGCCCTTCATGCCCCAGTCCGACACTGTGCACAATCCCAGATCTCCTACATCCTGGCATCAATAAACTCAGGGTTTCCTTCATTTATTGCAGTAGGGTATCTACTTCTATAATTGGTATGCCTGTCTGGGCTATCCTATTATTCATACACATTTTACTTAAACTAGTAAAATAAATAAATCTATGCTTTATCATATTCAAGTGCACATTACTTACCAATCTTACGATTGGTAAGTAGGGACCGATGTTGTGTGATTGACGTCACAACTGGGTGGGCATTTATATGTGCCCGCCCAGTTCAGCTGTCAATCACCAGCAGCCTCTGCAGATATATCGGGCATCGGCGGTGCTGCACAGCTGATGTTATATGTCTGTGAACGACATCGTTCACAGACATATCGCTGGTACACACCCGTCGACACACCCACAATATATCGGCTGTTCAATTGAACGGCCGATATGTTGGCCAGTGTGTACCTAGCATAAGAAAAGAATAAACTGAGTATTAATGATAAATTACCTTGAACTACTGTATACGAAGCCTCAACAGAGGAAAGATTGGTTATGACTGTGACATCATCATCGCGGTTGGAATTTTCTATGTCAATAGTAATAGATTTTTCCATTTCTCTGTGGAGACTGGTTACAACTCCGGTTGGACGTGTTACGTTGGTCAAGCGGCCTTCGTTGTCGTAACTAAAGTGGAAACAGTTAAACAATATTACTTGAAAGGACAGCGGTAGAAACAATAAGATGATACATTCTCTAAGTAGCTTTCGCTAATTGAAGTGGATGAATTAGCATAGAAAAGGTCAGCATGATATTGTGTTAACGATACCCTACCTTTCGCATTAGAGGCAAACCAATGCATTTCTTTACACTATCTTCTGAATGCAAAACACATTGCTTAAGGCTATAGAAACACGTTACTATTTATTTATTAAAAGGCATACGACAAATACTAATTTGCATGTCATTATCCAGAATCCACAGCTGCTGTGAAAGTGATTGCTTGGTAATACTGGTTTGTGGACCTGAATGAGACATGTAAATGCAGTGTGTTTTATCTTTATAGAGGATATTCAGTAAATCATTAAAAAAAATAGAGGAACACCCATTGGTTCAGTGCAGTGAACACAATATTGGGGTTTTTACAACATGTGATAGAACACCAAACCTGTCTGGATGTAGCACTCTAGTGATAACCAACACATGCTGCCAGGAGCTAGAGTAAGATGTGCTAAATCTGCTTCTGTTACAAAGGGGGGAGATGTATCATCGTCAAAAATGCAGTAAAACCCCCGAAAATGCAGTTTTCGGGGGTTTTACCGCATTCCCCGTATGTATTAAGCAGCAGAATGCAGCACATTCTGCTGCTTCCCGTTGCTAGGTAATAGCAATAGAAGCCTATGGGCTTCTTAGCGCGACGCTCGGGGCTGGGAGGGATCCGTGGCCCGCGGCCTTCTGCAGATGCGCAGAAGGACTTCTGGGTGTTAAACCCGGAAGTCCCTCTGCCCGGCAGCATCGCAAAGGTCAGCTCTCATCAAGAGAGCTGCTCTTTGCGATATTCTTGGTACATACCACGGTAATTAACCACGGTATGTACGCGAAGTGGGGGGGATGTACCGCATCGGCGATGTCGCCAATGATACATCTCCCCCTTAATGTTATGGGCCTAGAGATGTACAGTAGCTGTTTGAGACAGAGAATATGTGACATACAAGTCTTTCGACTCTTTCGGCAGCTTGTTACTGTGTGGAGAGAATTTGAATAGAGATGTGTGCACTGGGGCTATGATATGGACAATATGTAGTTTTGGTGATTCTTGAAATTTAATCCTATGCTTCCACTACACCATCTACTGCGTTTTAAGGGTATGTAGTAAAAAAAAAATATCGACATTTACATTCTAATCATGTCGACATTTCATCAGTGTCTACATGATAAATGTCGACATGGCCAATGTCGATATTGCAAGCATGGCAACATGCTGCATGTGGACATTATGACCATGTCAACATACTCTTGTCGACAATACGAATGTTGTCATGATGAATATTGTCAAAATATATCACACCTACTTTTCTGAAGGAAATAAAAAGGAAGAATAAAGACGAGTTTTATGATTTTGATGGATTATTTAATAACGAGTGCTGATCATTTGTGGCAGTCACAAAACATGCTCTTTATATTATAAAATGGTCACAAGAAAGCTGTCTGTAATGTATTGTGGTCATGAGAATGCTCTCTGCATTGAATTGTGGTAATTGAGTGCACTGGGTGGCAGTAACGTGGATGCTGTCTATAGTTTATATTGTGCACAAGAATTATCTGTGTATTGTAAATCAGTAGAATGTTCTCAGTATTGTACTGTAACTTGCCACCGGGCGTCTGGGATGAATTTACGCGACTGACAAGGATGCTCTCTGTATTGTGTATATATATATATATCACTACCGTGTTTCCCCACATAATAAGACACTGTCTTATTTTTTTTTTTGTTCACAAAAACACCATAGGGCTTATTTTCGGGGTAGGTCTTATTTTAATTAACATTGACAGCAGTGCCCCTTATGCAGGCCCCCCTGTAGCAGTACCCCTTATGCAGGCCCCCTTGTAGAAGTGCCCCTTATGCAGGCCCCCCCCGTAGCAGTGCCCCTTATGCAGCCCCCCCCTGTAGCAGTGCCCCTTATGCAGGCCCCCTTGTAGAAGTGCCCCTTATGCAGGCCCCCTTGTAGAAGTGCCCCTTATGCAGGCCCCCCCCCTGAAGCAGTGTCCCTTATGCAGCCTCCCTTATTGCAGTGCAAGCCCCCCTGTAATTGATCCCCCACCCACCAGTACAGTACGGTACTTACCTGACTCACCGCCGTCCGGGATGTCCCTCTCACTTGCGCGCTGACTGGATCTAACATGATCCAGCAGGCGCGGCCGCACAGGATCCTCAGCGCGCGGGTGACGTCATGACGTCACCCGCGCACTGCATGACTGGGAACGCTGGCCTCTGAAGCGTTCCCAGCTCAAAATGATATTTTGGTAGGTCTTATTTTCGGGGTAGGGCTTATTTAGGACCCGGTTACAAAAGTAAGGGTAGGGCTTATTTTCGGAGAAACACGGTAATAGTGGCTACATTATTAAACAAAACAGTATAATAACAGCTTTGTATTGCAATACATTTTTCATGGCATATTCATGGGATTACTTTTTGTTTATTGCATTTTTTAATCAAGTAATCATATATATATATGATTATATATGAATTATATATATGATATAATTATGAGATAGCTCCCTATTTATAAATCTTATAATATATTAATCTGTTTATTAGTTGTATTATGTCTATATTTATTCTGTGTGTATTATCTTTTGTAACTATGTGTCACCTAAGCCCTTCTTTTAGCCTGTAATATTATAGATATGATTATTATAGAATTTTAACCTAGGCAAGATGGCCGCCACCATTTATAAATAGAGGCTATAAAAAAATGGCCGACGCTAGGAGAATTTTATGAAGTATACACAGGTAAGCTGGCGTATATGCTTTAGGATATTAGGAGAACAGAGGAATATGGGAGTGTTTGATTCCGCGTTCTCCATATGAACCTTATGGTTGTGTTCATTATTAACATAAAGAATTCTGTTTGAGATTTCTCATCATGCAATGCGTATAGACGCATGCGTAATACGCCAAGTGGATTGCCATTTGGACTCCAATCCCCATGAATCATAGCGAATGTTGGGACGCACTGAAGCGAGTGTTGCCAGAAGTATTCTTGGTTTTCTGAGGCTCTGGTACCCAACACACGCACAGTAGACAATACAGGACAAAGATATGACCTTCTTCCCAGGATTACTAGTGGGCATACATGCGCAGAAGCGCTTTGGATGCCATGTTGTTTATTTCAATTATCTGATCAATACAGGTATAGCAGAAGCAATGGGTGAAACTTAGATTTAATCCTCCTGAAGAAGTCTGGCCATTGGGCAAATTGAAGAAACGCCTTGAGGAGACCTAGTGACTGTGGGCATGATTCAGAGCCGCTCGCTCTGACAGAGCGCTCGCTCTGAATCAGGGCCGGCCTTTTTTTTTGTTTAGAACGGCCTCCTGGCCGCTCGCATAGCTGTGGGTGACCACTCACACCTATAGCGAGCGGCCAGGAAGATGGGCGCGATGGTCAAGACCATCGCGACCATCGGGCTTGCGACGATACCCTTGTGGGGTCTCGTTGCCGCAAGCCCCAGAGACATTTTGGCTCTAACAGCCGAAATCTCTCCCACTGACATCACTCGTGATGTCAATGGGGCCGCCTCCAAATGGAGGCATTCACATGGAAACGCCTCCATTTGGGCAGCCACTCCCCCAGCCCGCCCACCAAAGGGGGCGAGCTGTCACTCAACATCGACAGCTCGCCCCCTTTGTTGCGAGACCCGGAGCGACGGAGTGCCTGTCGCTGTCCGGGTCTCGAGCATGTGTACGACGGAGCCGGCTCCGTCGTGCGCATGCGCACTGGCCCACCATCGACTCGGTTGCGAGCGCACAGTGCTTGCGACCGGGTCTGAATCAGGCCCTGTGTTCCATCCTCTGCTATATGGTGACCTAAACCAGATAACCTACTTAAACTGTTCTTAGATGTATGTTTTAGATATTAAATTAAATGTGCGTTTTTACTATACAACTCATTGGTATCATCTATTCCTTGTGTCTTCTATAAAAACCTGCATGAGTGATATTGTGGACTTCAGGACAGAGACATATTCGTCCACTGGTATGAACAAATGCACTTTATAAATTATGGTTTTGGAATATGGTATGGGTACCTTATAGAGTAGTTTTTGCACATGCACAGTGCACTTTGTGAATTGCTTTGAGAAAACACATGTGCACTTTATTGGGAATACTTGAAAGCACTTTTTGGCACGTTTGTGTTCTGTAACACTGTTTCAGGAGTTTTTTTTTTATTTAAATAAAGTGTACAAAAATATGCTTTACTGATACACTGTTATGCTCCACTGACCATTGAGAAACATTGGAAAGAAAGAAGCAAAGGTGATTTTGCACATTTTTCGCTTTGACACACTAGAGGGCACTATTGTCTCATCCTTGTGGAACTCCCCTCTAGTGATGTATGGCAACACCACATATGTGAGGAAAAAAGAGGCGGCACTCCCAAATAGAATGGTGACAAAAGTTTAAATATACTAAAACATCAGTCCCTAGCATTTAGCCAAGGGGGGGTCTTAGGCTTAGGCATCCCCGGGGGGACTTAGGCATTGGCACCCCCCTGGGGAGGGTTAGGCTGGGGGAACGGGGGGTTAGGCACCCCCCCGGGAGGGTTAGGGTGTGGGGGAGGGGGGTTAGGTTTAATCACCCTGGAGGTCACTTAGGGTTAGGCACCACCCCATGAGTTTAGGGTTAGGGGGGAGAGGGGAGGGTTAGGTGACTTACCTGCTGCTGTCAGGATTTCCTCCTGTTGGGCTGACGCTGTCGGGATTTGAACCGCCGGCATTCAATCCGATTCCCTGAAGAGGGGTCAGAGGAGTATGTACACAGGGGCATATTTATAATGGGAGAAGGGTGTGCGGTGCGACCCCTGCACCTATATTTTCAGCCCTGCACAAAACACCGGAAAATGGCTGCTGCAGCCATTTTACTGGTGTTTTGCGCATGTGCAGTGAGGAAATCACTGGGAAAATTACATGCGCAGTAGACTCTGGGCACTAGTACCCAGTCTACTGCTGCTGCGGTCAGTCATCGGTCTGCTGCCGGCCGCCGGGAGAAGGGAGCGGGCCCCGGATAAGGAATGCACACGGACCCCCTCCTATCTTAATACGCCCCTGTATGTGCTGATCTCTTATTGGAGGAGCCCATCACATGCTCCTCTGACCATGGAGATCAGCAGCATTGCAGCCTCAGGGAGTGATGATTCATTATGAGGTTCTGCCGGCTGACTGAGGCTATGGCTTCTTGTGACTACAGTGTGTACAAATACAGCTCTCTGTTCATCTGACCACTGGCCCCAAACATACTTACCTACCTGTGTTTATCTCTCCCCGGGAGGAGCCCGGGAAAGAGAAGCAGGAGGGGGGGGGAGTTTCAGACTTTCACATCATTAAGCCCCGTCCCCTCGCTGTAAATTGCCGCGTTTGGCTCAAAATGAAATAGGCCGCAGGGCCAAATGATGTGATTAAAGAATAGCATCGTTAAGCCTCACCCCCTACACGGGGACCCACGATTGCCGCAAAAATTCTCTCCATTTTGCCTACTTCACTAGGAAGCGGGCTGGAATGAGGGAGAAATGCCTACTGCACCGTGGAGTGCGGGGAGGGGGGGGGGGGGTACCCGAAATATCGAGAGCCTCCGGCGAGTTCTGGGGGAGTAGGCATGCATGCAAAAAAACAAGTGTGAGCCTAATTCTCAGTCTCCATCTGTCAGAGACATTTATTACCCCCCTGTGAAAGCTGTGACTATGTAGACATGATGTGGTAAAAATGTTTGTGTAAACTAAAACTTTCTCATTTGATTTCCATGAAAAAAAAAAGTAATCTTTTTGAGAATCAGACAGAGGGTCTGATTCAGGGGTGGACATAGAAGCGCAGGCAGCAGCAAATGCAGCTACATACTCTGCAACTTTATGCAAATGCCACTACATACTCTGCGACTTTATGCAAATGCCACTACATACTCTGCGACTTTATGCAAATGCTGCTACATACTCTGCGACTTTATGCAAATGCCACTACATACTCTGCGACTTTATGCAAATGCCACTACATACTCTGCGACTTTATGCAAATGCCACTACATACTCTGCGACTTTATGCAAATGCAGCTACATACTCTGCGACTTTATGCAAATGCCACTACATACTCTGCGACTTTATGCAAATGCCACTACATACTCTGCAACTTTATGCAAATGCCACTACATACTCTGCGACTTTATGCAAATGCCACTACATACTCTGCGACTTTATGCAAATGCAGCTACATACTCTGCGACTTTATGCAAATGCCACTACATACTCTGCAACTTTATGCTAATGCCACTACATACTCTGCGACTTTATGCAAATGCAGCTACATACTCTGCAACTTTATGCTAATGCCACTACATACTCTGCAACTTTATGCAAATGCCACTACATACTCTGCGACTTTATGCAAATGCAGCTACATACTCTGCAACTTTATGCAAATGCAGCTACATACTCTGCGACTTTATGCAAACGCCACTACATACTCTGCGACTTTATGCAAATGCCACTACATACTCTGCGACATTATGCAAATACCACTACATACTCTGCAACTTTATGCAAATGCAGCTACTTACTCTGCGACTTTATGCAAATGCCACTACATACTCTGCGACATTATGCAAATACCACTACATACTCTGCAACTTTATGCAAATGCAGCTACTTACTCTGCGACTTTATGCAAATGCCACTACATACTCTGCGACTTTATGCAAATGCCACTACATACTCTGCGACTTTATGCAAATGCAACTACATACTCTGCGACATTATGCAAATACCACTACATACTCTGTGACTTTATGCAAATGCAGCTACATACTCTGTGACTTTATGCAAATGCAGCTACATACTCTGTGACTTTATGCAAATGCCACTACATACTCTGCGACTTTATGCAAATGCAGCTACATACTCTGCGACTTTATGCAAATGCAGCTACATACTCTGTGACTTTATGCAAATGCCACTACATACTCTGTGACTTTATGCAAATGCAGCTACATACTCTGTGACTTTATGCAAATGCCACTACATACTCTGCGACATTATGCAAATACCACTACATACTCTGTGACTTTATGCAAATGCAGCTACATACTCTGTGACTTTATGCAAATGCAGCTACATACTCTGTGACTTTATGCAAATGCCACTACATACTCTGCGACTTTATGCAAATGCAGCTACATACTCTGTGACTTTATGCAAATGCCACTACATACTCTGTGACTTTATGCAAATGCAGCTACATACTCTGTGACTTTATGCAAATGCCACTACATACTCTGTGACTTTATGCAAATGCCACTACATACTCTGTGACTTTATGCCAATGCAGCTACATACTCTGTGACTTTATGCAAATGCCACTACATACTCTGCGACTTTATGCAAATGCAGCTACATACTCTGTGACTTTATGCAAATGCCACTACATACTCTGTGACTTTATGCCAATGCAGCTACATACTCTGCAACTTTATGCAAATGCAGCTACATACTCTGCGACTTTATGCAAATGCCACTACATACTCTTTTCCCGCTGTACATCTGTGCCGCTGAATGTGCAAGGACCGAGACGCAGCATCCGTGCATGTAGTAATATCGATTGGTGAGTCCATCAGTCGCACCACAGAAACTTGCACCAGTCCTATAGCAGGTGCAGCGTCTCAGTCAGACCAAGGCCTCCTATTCCTGTGTCTGTGAACACACCCGCTTGCATTGACACTTCCATAATACACCCACTGAACATGCGTGAATTTCTAGCCACCGCCCAGGAACGCCCATAACTTTTCCACAACGTTCCTCATACCGTTCATCTCGATCACAACAGCGCCTTTGTGTGTACATTCTGTGTAATGCAGGTGCCATACAAGTTTTTATAAACTTTTGCGCATGCGCAGTGGCAAGAAAGTGCTCAACTACGTGAACATTGGCACTGCATGCGGATTGCGGGCGGCGCTGAATGAGGGTCTAAGTGCCATAAAATACTGAGGGGCCAGTGTTATGTTGGACACATTTTCCTCCAAATATTTGCTTTTTAAATTGCGAGTGCATAGATGTCTTTTTTTTACCATTAAAACCATTTTAGACGTATTAAGGTGTTATTCCTTCCTTTTGTACCTCAATGTGGAGAATTACTAAAGGGAAGGCATTTTGTTTGGGAAAATAAAAAGTCAAAGTGAGTGTTGGGATCTAGAACACAAATATTCCTGTTTTAATCCTCCAACCAAAACATTATTACACTATATGTTGTTTTATGTTTTTTTTGTTTCATATATGAATTTCAAATAAACCTTGTGATAGCCTTTAATTAGCAGGAGTGCCGTCAAGTGAGTTCTCTCTCTCTTTTTCAACTACATTGACCGTGAGAGGAGAAGGTGACCCTTTCTTACATAAACATTGATGGCACTATATATCCTAATTTATTGCGCTACAGTCTTTCCATCCTTATATCTTATAAGATATAAGGATGGAAAGACTCTTTTTAATATTCTAAATCATGCTCTGGATTGGGGCAATTATTCTCTTTACTTCTGTCCCTCTGATGGCTAGCTCCGCCCCCTCAATCAGCTGGCCACACCTCTTCAGCTTTGTGCCGTCTCCCTTCTGTGGGCCCCTACCGTTGTATTCTCAGTTTGGGCCCTTCATGCACCAGTCTGACACTACACATAGGTGTGTAGTTATGCCTGGAACCCATTGGAGATCTCTATGTAGGGCAGTCCAAGCGATCATCCATAGGCAAGATATACTGTGTACAGTTTTTGAACAAGCCTGAAATAGTGAATATGCTGCATATAAATAATATTTCATCTCAGTCAGTTATTATAATGTGAGATAGCAGGCCAGAATAAATATTAAAGTTTTATGTTACTGTTCTTACTTAAATAATCTACTAATTTAATAATACAATAACATGTTCCAGTGTATTTCCATGTTCTCATTGTTCTTATGGTACGGAGAAGTGCACTGCATTCATATGTCATTATGTCACGCACTCTGACAGAAAGTTCTAAACGCAATGGTACATTTGTTAATGGTATGATTTTCTAATTAATACACAGCCTTACAAGACATTAAACCTAATTATCCTCATCACAGACTCAACAAATTATCCATTGTATTCAACCACAGTGAAAGCCGTTTTGAAAGACACTGTATATTACAGTTTATTTTCACATGTCTATGTTGAGGGTGATATTCAGAAGCGAATGGTATCGATTTTTATTCTTCATTGCCACAGTAGATTTGCTTTCACATTGCATTGAAAGAGCAATGGCTCAATAAAATAGAGAAGACCATGCAGCAAGCTCAGACTTCACCACTAGATGTCACCCTAAGCAATGAAACGCAAGTACATGTGCTCTAGCAATACAAATATCCTGTTTTCTTTAACAAATAGCAACACAGATTCATTTTTCCCCCATTGTTATTTTTTTTTATTAACTGGCTGCAATTACATGACTGGCAACCTGTAAAATTATTAATTTTATAATTACAGTTCTTGCTGCAAACTTAAAAAAAATAACTTGTATAAGAAGATTTTATGGTATAAAAAAACAGTTTTAAGAAACAATAGAGGGAAAAACATGATGACAGTAGTGATTTTTGTGACTATTTGTGTATAGCTACTAATCAATACAATTGGCTTCAGGGAACAGCCTTAACGTAGTCACATCAAAACAGGGGGGACGAGGTCCCTCTGGCTGCACAACACATAGAAGTGCCGGGGATAGAGGTTCCTGTGGCTGCACAACACATAGAAGTGCGGGAGAGGTTCCTGTGGCTGCGCAGCACATAGAAGTGCGGGGGATAGAGGTTCCTGTGGCTGCGCAGCACATAGAAGTGCGGGGGATAGAGGTTCCTGTGGCTGCACAACACATAGAAGTGCGGGGGATAGAGGTTCCTGTGGCTGCACAACACATAGCAGTGCAAGGGATAGAGGTTCCTGTGGCTGCACAACACATAGAAGTGCGGGGGATAGAGGTTCCTGTGGCTGCACAACACATAGAAGTGCGGGGGATAGAGGTTCCTGTGGCTGCGCAGCACATAGAAGTGCGGGGGATAGAGGTTCCTGTGGCTGCACAGCACATAGAAGTGCGGGGGATAGAGGTTCCTGTGGCTGCACAACACATAGAAGTGCTGGGGATAGAGGTTCCTGTGGATGCACAACACATAGAAGTGCGGGGGATAGAGGTTCCTGTGGCTGCACAACACATAGAACTGCGGGGGATAGAGGTTCCTGTGGCTGCACAACACATAGAACTGCGGGGGATAGAGGTTCCTGTGGCTGCACAACACATAGAAGTGCGGGGGATAGAGGTTCCTGTGGCTGCACAACACACAGAAGTGCGGGGGATAGAGGTTCCTGTGGCTGCACAACACATAGAAGTGCGGGGGATAGAGGTTCCTGTGGCTGCACAACACACAGAAGTGCGGGGGATAGAGGTTCCTGTGGCTGCACAACACATAGAAGTGCGGAGGATAGAGGTTCCTGTGGCTGCACAACACATAGAAGTGCGGAGGATAGAGGTTCCTGTGGCTGCTCAACACATAGAAGTGCGGGGGGATAGAGGTTCCTGTGGCTGCACAACACACAGAAGTGCGGGGGGATAGAGGTTCCTGTGGCTGCACAACACATAGAAGTGCTGGGGATAGAGGTTCCTGTGGCTGCACAACACATAGAAGTGCTGGGGATAGAGGTTCCTGTGGCTGCACAACACATAGAAGTGCGGGGGATAGAGGTTCCTGTGGCTGCACAACACATAGAAGTGCTGGGGATAGAGGTTCCTGTGGCTGCACAACACATAGAAGTGCGGGGGATAGAGGTTCCTGTGGCTGCACAACACATAGAAGTGCGGGGGATAGAGGTTCCTGTGGCTGCACAACACACAGAAGTGCGGGGGATAGAGATTCCTGTGGCTGCACAACACATAGAAGTGCTGGGGATAGAGGTTCCTGTGGCTGCACAACACATAGAAGTGCTGGGGATAGAGGTTCCTGTGGCTGCACAACACATAGAAGTGCGGGGGATAGAGGTTCCTGTGGCTGCACAACACATAGAAGTGCGGGGGATATAGGTTCCTGTGGCTGCACAACACACAGAAGTGCGGGGGATAGAGGTTCCTGTGGCTGCACAACACAAAGAAGTGCGGGGGATAGAGGTTCCTGTGGCTGCACAACACATAGAAGTGCCGGGGATAGAGGTTCCTGTGGCTGCACAACACATAAAAGTGCGGGGGATAGAGGTTCCTGTGGCGGCACAACACATAGAAGTGCGGGGGATAGAGGTTCCTGTGGCTGCACAACACATAGAAGTGCGGGGGATAGAGGTTCTTGTGGCTGCACAACACATAGAATTGCGGGGGATAGAGGTTCCTGTGGCTGCACAGCACATAGAAGTGCGGGGGGATAGAGGTTCCTTTGGCCGCACAGCACATAGAATTGCGGGGGATAGAGGTTCCTGTGGCTGCACAACACATCGAAGTGCCGGGGATAGAGGTTCCTGTGGCTGCACAACACATAGAAGTGCGGGGGATAGAGGTTCCTGTGGCTGCACAGCACATAGAATTGCGGGGGATAGAGGTTCCTGTGGCTGCACAACACATCGAAGTGCGGGGGATATAGGTTCCTGTGGCTGCACAACACATAGAAGTGCAGGGGATAGAGGTTCCTGTGGCTGCACAACACATAGAAGTGCGGGGGATAGAGGTTCCTGTGGCTGCACAACACATAGAATTGCGGGGGATAGAGGTTCCTGTGGCTGCACAGCACATAGAAGTGCGGGGGGATAGAGGTTCCTGTGGCTGCACAGCACATAGAATTGCGGGGGATAGAGGTTCCTGTGGCTGCACAACACATCGAAGTGCGGGGGATATAGGTTCCTGTGGCTGCACAACACATAGAAGTGCGGGGGATAGAGGTTCCTGTGGCTGCACAGCACATAGAATTGCGGGGGATAGAGGTTCCTGTGGCTGCACAACACATCGAAGTGCGGGGGATATAGGTTCCTGTGGCTGCACAACACATAGAAGTGCAGGGGATAGAGGTTCCTGTGGCTGCACAACACATAGAAGTGCGGGGGATATAGGTTCCTGCCCTGTTTACACACAATCAGAGTGGCTGGGCAACATCTCCTGTTTCCTTCCCATGCACAGTAATGACTCCAATCCCACTGCTGGGTAATGGTATTTTGAAATGAATCCCTGTCTCCCTTCATATGTCAGAATTTGTATACACACTCTACATTACTGTTACTACTGACTAACATCACTGTTACTAATGTTCATTACTGCTCTTAATGCTCTTTGGCAATGCACATACATTCTAGTGAACGTCCTAAGCGCCCTAGTGCTTAGTGCCACATCATTATGGGGTCTATTTACTAAGCAGTGTTAGGAGACAAAGTGAAAGGAGGTAAGGTACCAGCCAATCAGCTCCTAACTGTCATTTTTCAAACACAGCCTGTGACATGGCAGTCAGGAGCTGATTGGCTGGTACTTGATCTCACTTTGTCTCCTAACACTGCTTAGTAAATAGACCCCTATAACAGTTGCATCTCTGTGCATTCTCTCAGACGGTTGAAGGTAAAATATTAATACATATAATATAGCATTTTTCTTGTTTACTATTTAGATAACTATTATATTTGGGCCGCTTGGGCTTGCAGGTTGCCTATCACTAAACTGAACAATTATATAACTAATCAGGACTCATACACATACATTAGCTGAGTTGTCCAACGTAACTAATAGCACAATAGAGGTAGGATGGAATTAATGCCACCAATATTAGCCGTTCACAAATTCTGAACATACTGAAGAGACTAGTCTGTACCGCAGCAAATGAACAGATACAATACAGCATTAAGCGGCATATTTATCAATACTGATAAATTGACCATGTCAATTATCATTCCTTATCGCTGCATATTGTGGAAATAAGGAATAACTTTCATAGCTTGATGGGACAGCAGTTCAGATAAGAGACTGCCTCGGCGAGGTGCATTGTAGTGAAGTGATAGCTATTGCTATCATTTCACTATATTTTCTATTTAAAAAATAGCCGTAGAGGAGGGGATCCCTCTCTTATCCTGCGAGAATGCGTCCATAGACACTAGGGGGTATATTTACTAAAGTGCGTGTTTATAGAAGTGGAAGTTTTGCCCCTAGCAACCACTCAAATTCTATTATTTTCTAGAAGGTGCTAGATAAACGATAAGTAGAATTTGATTCTATAAACCTGCACTTTAGTAAATTTTATATTCTGCAATGACTACTGGAAAATATCACTATATATCACATCATATTCATGCGATACAGTATATAGTAATGTTTTGTAGCCATTCAGAAAAACGTACCTGTCCAGCGATGTCCTCCGATAATCAGTTCCTCTGCGATCCTGGTGAATCTTATGGAGAATGAATTACCGCTATTCCAGTAAGTATGATGTTTGCAGTGCTCATGGGCTGGCATTTTCACGGGCGGCAAAGCGGACCAACATAACAGAGCAGCTGCGAGGGTGGGGGCAGAGCTAGCCAGCCTTGGGAGGTGAGGGCAGTGGGCATTCAGCAGTCTGAGGTGACCCGGCATATCACTTCACTAAAATATAAACAGGACAGAGCAGCGGTGGGGGTGGAGGCAGAGTGAGCCAGACGTGGGTGACATGGAGGCAGAACCTCTCTCAGTGGAGTGTGCTGTCACACGGGAGAAGGGTCTGATTTTTATTATATCTGCAACTTGCTCCCTGGGGGCTGCTGTAACAAAACGGGGAGGAGAGAACCGGGAGGAGGCAGTAAGACAGGAGTCTTCACTGTTCTTTTCTCGTCAGGAAGCTCATTACACCATCCTGAGAAGCGAAATGGAAAGGTGAGCTTCTGTGCTTCTATGACTTGCTCTCACCAATACTAGTGTATGGGGAAGAGATACTGTATCTACACTAATCCGAGATTTCTCCATGGTGACCACTTCTGTGCTTCTATGACTCGCTCTCACCAATACTAGTGTATGGGGAAGAGATACTGTATCTACACTAATCCGAGATTTCTCCATGGTGACCACTTCTGTGCTTCTATGACTCGCTCTCATCAATACTAGTGTATGGGGAAGAGATACTGTATCTACACTAGTATGAGATTTCTCCATGGTGACCACTTCTGTGCTTCTATGACTCGCTCTCACCAATACTAGTGTATGGGGAAGAGATACTGTATCTACACTAGTATGAGATTTCTCCATGGTGACCACTTCTGTGCTTCTATGACTCGCTCTCACCAATACTAGTGTATGGGGAAGAGATACTGTATCTACACTAGTATGAGATTTCTCCATGGTGACCACTTCTGTGCTTCTATGACTCGCTCTCACCAATACTAGTGTATGGGGAAGAGATACTGTATCTACACTAATCCGAGATTTCTCCATGGTGACCACTTCTGTGCTTCTATGACTCGCTCTCATCAATACTAGTGTATGGGGAAGAGATACTGTATCTACACTAGTATGAGATTTCTCCATGGTGACCACTTCTGTGCTTCTATGACTCGCTCTCACCAATACTAGTGTATGGGGAAGAGATACTGTATCTACACTAATCTGGGGCACCGCTCTAGAAATCCGAGACTTCTCCATGGTGACCACTTCTCTGAATGAGGGAGAGTAATAAAGGGCTTTTCACTGCTTTATGAATAGACCCCTAAGAAGATAACGCCAATGGGACCAAGTTCCACAAATCAATGCAGCACTGATCAGTCTTCTGCAAGGGGTATCATTGATATCTCCTACATTAGGCTTTTGTTAAATAGCCCCTATAAACTATATTTTAATTTAAAAAAAGCTTAATAAATAGGTCCCTGAGCACTGAACCGAATGACAGCAGACTTCAAATGACTCATTGTGACATTATAAAGACATGTACCTAATAGAATTTCACCTAATGCAGTGATTATGAGCACAGATTGGTAGTGCTGGTGTGTGGGGGGGGGTCTGGTCAGAGGGATACACCCACCCCACGAAATGCTAGCTCACGTCTGACTGATAAGAGCTGTGTTCAAAACATCTCGCAGCCCTTACAGATCATAATGCATTTTACACACCTAATTAAAACCTTAACTCTTAACTTTTTATTTTACTATTATTAAAAAAAGTTACATTAAATGAATTACTCAGGGACAAAGACGCCTTTCAGGATCTCCCATCCATAGGCAGAGGTTAGTGTGCTTACTGCTAAATCTGGGCCTTGCTGTGTTTTATACTCTTGAGACTGGAGCTGAGACTTGTCTTTACTTTGATTTGCATGCAGAAGGAGTGACTCGGTAAGACCCTGCTGCTGATGCTGGCTACACTATTGGAATACTTAGCATACAAAGGTAAGTAATGCAGACACGGCAGCTATCTTTCTCGCTCCTAAATTGCCCACCTTTTGCTTTTCTGTTCCAACTGGAAAATGTCAGGAAGAGGACGCTGTGGAAGGAGACAGCGATAGTTTTTCATAATCATCTGAAGATGGCAGGAGTTGCAGGACAATATAGGGTAATATACCAGAGTATATATGGCTTGGATATGCACAGGTGCCTGACCCGCACTGCACATGTGCACTACAGGGTCCTGCGTGTTTGCACGCACACAGACTGTCAGTTATTGACAGTCGGCTACCGTTTGTGGGCAAGGAGAGGGCGGCGATGGCCATGTCACTGCCATTGGGTGGAGGGAAGAGGCCAGGATCTCCGTCGGCTGACAGAGATTTCCTAGCCTCTTACTCTCATCTGCGGCGGCTGGCTTGCGTGACCCCCATGGGTCACTTAGCCGGCCGATGTTCTCGCAGATTATCTGATGCTGCGTTGTACAATTTACCATAATTGTAGGAACGGAATTGCAAAGCTGCGTGCAGCTTTGCAATTCCGTCCTAAGCTGAATCAGGCCCATATACTGTAGCAAACATTTACATACTGTATACAGAAGGAGAGGGGTTCTGTTTGCCAAACCCATTTATATATTTTGCACATTTATATGTAATTTTTCAAAAGGGCAACAGGGATTTCCTTGTTATATTCTATACAATGAAGGGTTACCTACACTATCTTATGGGCAGGGCCGCAACTAGGGGGGGCTAGAGGTGCACGTGCACCAGGTGCCGGAATGCAGGGGGTGAAAAAGGGATGACTCAACCCCTGCACACCCCGCGCAGTCTTGTAGTGCGCAGTGACTTGGGGGCTGCAGATTCCATGCGAACGGCTCCGTCTGCATGGGCTTTGCTGAAATCGGCCATCCGAAAATGGCCGCCGCCGAGGAGACAACAGATGCTAGAGGTTCTACTGGACCTCTAGTGTCTGTTAGGCTAGCGCAATGCACATAGCGTTCCCGGAAGTGCATCTTCTCCTGTGAAATCCCCTGGCAACGAGCATAAACCCCATGGCAACAAGCATGAAACCCCTGGCAACGAGCATAAACCCCATGGCAACGAGCATAAACCTCATGGCAACGAGCATGAAACCCCTGGCAATGAGCATGAAACCCCCTGACTATGAGTATGAAACCCCCTGGCAACGAGCATGAAACCCCTAACAACGAGCATGAAACACCCTGACAACAAGCATGAAACCTCCTGGCAACGAGCATGAAACCTCCTGACAACGAGCATGAAACATCCTGGCAACAAGCATGAAACACCCTGGCAAGAGCATGAAACCCCCTGGCAACGAGCATGAAACCCCCGACAATGAGCATGGAACCCCTGGTAAAGAGCATAAAACCCCTGACAATGAGCAGGTAATTTTAAAGTAATTAGAAGCCTTACTGTGGGGTATAAAATGGTGTCGGGCAAATATGTAAGTGGCACTTTGGTAATAGGTATTACAGTGTGTGGCATAATGTGTCATGGGCATTATGGTGTGTGGAATAATGTAGGTCACTATACCAGGGACATCTGACTAGTGCACTGCCTTATGGAGGAGCAAGGACAATATCCAGCTACGGGAAGGGAGGGGGCACAAAATTACTGCCTTGCACAGGGTGACAGATATCCTAGTTTCAGCCCTGTTATGGGGTTCACCTTGACGAGGTGGATGGGCAAGCATTTTTGGCCAAACATGTACTAAGAACCTCACTTATACTCCATGTTAATTGTAGAGTTTATCAGGATTTGTTTGTCTATCATTGTTCTTAGTACCTTGAGTGTTCGCCTGCATTCTATGTTACCTGCTCTATTGCTTTGCACGGGGAAGTATCGTGGTGGTAACTAATTAAAATCTAAAAAATGCTTTATTTTGTATTGATCTCTTTTATTTGTAGAACTTACATCCTAAATCTGGGTTTTAAGTTCCACTCCGCATGTCAGCAGAAACTGACCAGGCGTAGTGCTAAGTTAACCATTACAGGTCCATGTTAGTATTGCCAGAGCTGCCTCGGTCTTAGGGCCTGATTCAGACCCGCTTGCTAGGCTGCGTTTGCACGCAGCCAGACGATTTTTGCAATCTGCGCAGGCATACGCATTGCAATGCGCATGCATGAACCAGTGCAAGCGATCGGGAAAACTTCGCTCACTGCGCATAGACAACCCGGCTGATTGAGTGACAGGAGAAGCCATTTGTGGGTCGTGCCGTGGCTGGCCGCTACAAACAGGGGGGAGGTGCGAACGCTGGTGTGCCTGAGCGTCTTAACGCCGTTCCAGAGGTGTGCATAATTAAGAGGCCGCATCATAGTACACGTCACTTGGCTGAAGTTTACACTGAAGCGCTCGCAGTGCTTGCGGCAAGGTATGGTCAACCACAAGTGCTGCGATCGCATCCGATAGTACTCGATGTTACTGATGGTTGCATACACTTCCTGGAGATGACGTGCGCAAGACAAACTGGTGGGTGTCTGCATACACAATGCGATTGCAAGCTAAGACATAGTGGGCATGCTAATGTCTTGCCGTGCGATCACCTGCCTGCCGAATTTGCATACGCATCTAGCGAGCGGGTCTGAATCGAGCCCTTAGTTTTGTGATCATATAAACCAGCCTTATCACCAGAGAAAGGGGCCTATGGATAAAGAGAACCCTTAGCACATGAAGAACAACCCACTCCACAAAGTTAAATATAACTTTAAAGCAGTAGTGATCTATTGATCATCATAAGGCACAAGTTCCCAAACTCGGTCCTCAGGACCCCAAACAGTGCATGTTTTTCAGGTCTCCTCACAGAATCACAAGTGAGATAATTATCTCCACCTGTAGATCTTTTAAAATAAGTCATTGAGTAATGAATATACCTGTGCTCCTGCTGGGTGACCTGGAAAACGTGACCTGTGTAGGGTCCTGAGGGCAGAGTTTGAGAACCACTGCCATAAGGAATGTATTTAATACACTAGCGTATACGACCCATCATTCACCAGGTCAAGGCCCCCCACACACATACTCACACGTACGCTGCAGGAGTTAACTCAAACGCTACATACAAATATATAAAATAGTAAACCAAAAACCAATGAAAGTGACCAGAGAAAGATTTTCGGAACTTGTAAATATATATAATCTAGCATATTTATTTTCTAGAAACCCATTACTGAAACTAAACTGATGTAAAAATGCTAAAGAATATTAGTAATATAGTGTAATTTATCATTTCCGTAATGTAAAAAGCTAACAGAGATAGGTCCTGGCAAATGAATGCTCTAATCAGTCGAGACTGACCAAAAATTTTGGCAAATAACACTTACTGGAGAATTGGAAAGCCCTGTCCCCTTTTACAACTGTGCCAATTCACAGGGCACTGTGTAGTAAATATTGTATGAAACAGGCAACGTACACCTATGCCAAGTCCTCATCCAGTCACAGCACTAAACAATTTAACAAGTTTTCTACTATAACAGTTTCAGGGTCTCCCTCCTATAAAGAACCCCTCCTCCAGACAGATCAGTGCAGAGCTACTATCTCTAGGGAGGGGTATACCAAACTTAACACCACTCTTCCGCATGTTACCACTCCCATACTGATAAATCCTGGGGCTGGGGTATGAACAAGACAGTGGTCTCCCTGTTAACAGAAATCAGTCCAGACTGTCTAGCACTAGAAATGGTGGAAGATTGGAGTTGGGGGTAGCTATCGTTTTAAGGTCTGTATCCTCATGGACAACACAGAGGGTGAGTTACTTCTCATTAAAGTACAGACCAGTTGATTATTTATTTTACTTAAAGACAGCCCTATGAAGTAAGAACCAGCACTAATGTTGGGTTGGGGGGAGGGGGATGTGTCATTTCACTTTTCTTCATGTTGCCAGAATTCTGAAACTTTTGTCTTAATCGTGTAAAACTGAATTTTTGGGGCTTGATAGAAGTTTAGTATTTGAGACTGAGCAAGTTAATTGGTACACATTTCTGACATATATAATAAAAAAAGAATATGTATTATTTGGTTTTCTTATTAGTATTAAAGTAAATCTTAAGTGTTGTTGTCATACAAACGCAATTGGAATACTGTTTTATTTAAGGAGGATGCCCACTCAATAGAAAAAAACAAAACCCATTGCTCAGTTAATACAATTATTATATTCTCTGTTCAGGGGTGTCTTTAGAAAGGAGGGGGCCCGTGTGCATTCCCCGTCTGGCTTTTTGTACAGCGCTGACACCTGGCGTGGGACCTCGGAGAGGTAAGTTTTTATGTAATATGGGAGCAGAGTGTGAGGTGCGGGCCCCTCATGGACCAGGGGGCCCATGTGCACCACATACCCTGCACCCATTATCGATACGCCCCTGTCTGTGCTGTTCAAAATGTAAACTGTTTTGTAGAGGGCTGAAACATTGATGAAACATAGTAAAAACTTTGCTGAATGGTCATTTCTATTGTTAGAGGAAGTTTGGAGCATCACCCCCAACTAAAACTCACTTTTCTTACAGTTAAAATCTTCCACTCACAAGTTTTATATATTCTTATTTTTCCACCATAAGGTAGCAGAAAAGTTAGTGTGATCTCTTTTAAGTTTGGTCACTTATTTTAAATAAATCATTAGTGCATTACAGTATATTTAGACATTTGCACAATCACATATTATTGTTTGCCACCTAATGTAAAACAGAAGGTGAATAAGGGGTTTGTAGTTGTAACAAATAGGTGGAAATGCCAGCTGTTCTCTCTTTAATTCCTCTCTACCATATCAGCTGCTTTCTGTACTTTGAGCCAGCAACTTCAGAAGACAATGTAAATGCATAAACAAGCAATTTGGAGATCTGCAAAGTTGGTGAATCATCTTAAAGAGAATGTGACAGTGATCACACTTTTTCTATTAAAGTGGTGAATACAAAACTATCAACAAGCAGCAAAACATTTAATTAGCATGTTAAGGAAGAACAGTCAAAACCCACATTATGTCCTCACGTATGCGATCTGAACACACACGTGCCCGCTGATAATGCACATGTAAATACCGCTGTCAGCAATGAAAATATCACTGCGCATATATGCTGAGACAAGGCAGGGCACATTACTTAAGTCACAGGCCAGAGAATTACAAGGAATATCTATTAAAAAAATTGGCAAATTCATTAAAATAATCATTTATAGGTTTGTTTTTTTTAAATAGTGAATTACAAGACTGAAATATTCAAGAAGAAAATGCATCATTAATTAGTCGCTTGAAATGAACATTCAGCAGCATTACTTCTGCCTAAACAATTTTTCAACTTCCCACTGTTATTTTTTAGAGAGTGAAAAAGTGGAAGTTATGGAAGAATAAAAATCTAGAAATGTAACCTGCTTTTTTTGCCTTCAGTTGTATGCTGGCATTTGCAGCTAGAATATATCTCCTTGGGATATTTAAATGACAGCCAAAATTCTAACACAGTCGCTCCACAATGTTGTCATAGTAACCCCAGTGCTGTGAAAGGTGAGCTACTGGCTAAAATGATTCTCATAATGAACAGGGAAAAAAAAAAGAGTAGCAGACTATACAAAACCCTGATAGCAGCATATCCAATGTACTGCGTGTTACTGGATTGCAGCAGATTTATTTTCATTCAGATATCCCAGTGAAGAATATCCTTGCTTTCTGAAGTTTTAACCTATTGTCCATTGGCCAGCTATGTTGGACTAGAACATATTGTGGAATCTTCTACGGGAGGTTAGGGCTGGTCTCATACAAATTCCTATTGATCGGCTGATGTCACCTGACTCTATTACAGGCTACAGGCAGTAATAGAATTGTTATAGATGGATGTTCTACTATAATAGCTTATTGAGACAGTTATTTTAACAGTTATTTATATAACGCCTAAGTATTAAACAGCACTTTATAAAGAATATCTAAGTATTCACATCAGTGTCTTCCTCAGTGCAGTTTACAATCTGTTTTCCCTACTACACAGAGCTTGGATTGCTCTGCAACAAATAAAGAAGTGCAGGCCTATGTACTGTACAAGCATCCATTCATTGGTTACTAAACACTTACAATGATCTCTTTCAGGCACTTGTATGTACAGTATACTTACTCATAAAACATTGTCCAGCCAGTCTCATCACTTTTTGTTGTCAGCAGACCTGTATTTCCATCATATGTCATCAAAGACAGCTCCAGACTTTGTGTTGAAACCAACTTCAGTGCTCCATTTGTGGTAAGTGTCAAGGTGATTATTTGATTGTCTGGCATTAGTAAATGTCGTGGAGTACCATTAGAATCCCTGCGGATTTTCAAAGAGTTGCCACTATTATCAATAACTTCTATCACATCATTGTCAGCACTGTAAGTAAAATTGAAGAGATATTCTCCTGTGACCAGGCTCTGAGTGTACTGATGAATACCATTGATATTAAATATGTATAACTCTTGTTCCCCTGAGGATGCAACTTCATACTGATTAAATGAAGTAAGAACAGGTTTGTTTTGAAGAACAGCTCTTATCCGAATGTTTCCAAGATCTGCAATATATACTGTGCCATCGGGTGCCACGGCTAAGGACGACGGCGAGTTTAAAAGCGCATCGGTAGCATAGCCATCATCTCCAGCATAGCAATTGCAGTTGACATCATCTTTGCAGTTGCAGTCAGAAGCTGCCCCAGCTAAAAGAGAGATTTCACCATTAGTTGTCACTTGTCGTATTCGATTAATTTTCTTTTCGTTTGTTTCTGCAATGTAAAGGATCCCACTGTGGGAAATAGCTATGGCACTGGCAGACTCGAGTGCAGAATGAATAGCCAGTTTGCTCAGGGAATAGTCTATGCCAGGTACCTGACAGTGCATTGGACGTCCAGCTATGATGCTGACTTGATGGTTTTCTGTTATGCGCAAAATAACATTGTTCTCTAAAACATAGAGGGAGTTATCCATTGGGTTAACAGCTAAATCTGTCGGCCATTCCATGCGCACCTGAAAAATATAACATGATTGTTATTAGAATAGTCTATAATGTGACAAATGAGTCTATTGTCTATCCACAACATAAAGGGCCAGGTAACATCTGGCTATGATGAAATGTTGTGACCTTTATGGCCGCCATATACAGATTGAGTCTCCAATATCCAAAATGTTTGGGACCAGGGGTATTTTGGATAATGGAATATTCCGTATTTTGGAATTATTGCATACCATAATGAAATATCTTGGGGATAGGACCCAATTATACACACAGAATGCATTATTGTGTTATATACACCTTATACACACAGCCTGCAGGTCACTTTATACAATATATTCAATAATTTTGTGGTTCAAACAAAGTTTGTGTACAGAAATTAAAACCATTTATGTTTCATATACACCTTATACACACAACCTGAAAGTAATTTTATACAATATTTGTAATAATTTGTTTCTTAGACAAAGTTTGTGTACATTGAACCATCAAAAATCAAAGGTTTCGTTATCTCAGTCATGCCAAAAAAATTCGTATTTCGGAATATTCCGTATTTCGGAATACTTGGATATGGGAGACTCAACCTGTAGTTTCAAGCCAGATTTTGGTTGCTGAAATAGCAACATTTATATTGTGTGAATATTTATAAAATATATATTGTTATATGTCCACAGATATGTTCATACCCTTTGTTTATAATTCAGTGGAACATGCCAGCCCAAGGTTTTACAAAATGCATTTCATTGGAATAAGAATCAATATATATATTTTTGTTATGTTGTTGCCACTGTGAATATCGGTGTTGACAGGAATGAAAAGCCCCAGTCAAAACTAACCCCTAAGTTAGACCATAAGTATTTCTGAGTCAGACAACCAATAGTAGCACTTGAAATCAAGACTTCTTGTTTAGCCCAGATTTCCGTGGAAACCTATTCACTGTTAATTTATAAAAACAAGGTATATTGCTCAATGCTGAGCATAAATAAAAACTTTACCTCCAGGCCGGATTAAGGACCACATGGGCCTGGGGTTAAAAATGTTTAAGGGCCGATTTTGAGAAGCGGAGGAGCTGTGACCAGTGTTGTGTAGGTGTGACCAGTGCTGTGTAGGTGTAACCAGTGCCATTTAGGTGTGTACGACTTTACACTATCAACCATTATGTCTCACTAAATATGTAAAAGTGTAAAAATTGCATCATTTTGTGAGGAAAATAGAAATACAATTTTAATACTTATGATTATGGCCGACCGTGTGGCCAGCTCGTCATCATCATGCTATCATCATGATGGGCCTTTTTTATGTGGAGGCCTGGAGCTGGAGCTCCCTCTGCCCCATTGATAATCTGGCCCTGCTATACCTGAGTGATGTCCATACTTGAATCACAGCTTAAAGGTCGCCCTGCTGCAAGGTCATTAGATCCTAGTAGAGTTGAAATTATTCCATTTTGGTCAACTTTTCTTATCATTGTTGCATCAACAAAATAGATTAGTCCATTCTTGTCGACAGCAATACCTGAGGGTAAAGACATTTTATGCTGGAATCCAATTTACATTTGGCATACAGTATGTAACAAATAAGGCAAATAAAACAGGTTAAAGACAACAAGCTGGGACTGAGTAGACAGATTGTTTCACCTTCTTGAAAAAGCAAAGTCTTAGCATTATAGTGATGTGAGAGCACAATACAGTCATTTGCTCGCTATTCTGCAATTAATTAATACGTTACAAGATAACCGTGTTATAATAGTAAATGTGGCACAGAAAGGGCAGGAAGTCATTCCCTGTGTCCCATATATTTCTACATTATTATGTTAAAGGAATGCACCAAATTCAATTTTAGGTTTCAGATGAATGCTGAGCCGTCCTGGAATACCACAATGAATACAGATCTATGAGTGTCTGTATTTTAGTGTCTCCTTTTACGGTCTACATAATTAAATGATGTGGTGCAGGCAATTAAATGACAGCTGGATGTAAATATGGAACGGGGCTCACAAAGCTTCACATATTTGCAAGAAAAATAAATCCTCTTCAACATTTTGGTCCTGTGAGGCAAAAAAGTTCAGTATTAGCTGAGATATTTTAAATTAGACAAGACAGGTCCTTCAGCCTCTCTGGGGCCGGTGTAAATGGGTCAGAAGATAAGCGCATACATTGGTCACTAGTAGTGATTTGCAATCATCTTGCATTTGCCAACGTGTCAGATAAAGATCTGATAATTATCTGTAGAAGTTTTTGGTGCCCCACATTCTGAATTATGGGGCCAATTACCTACAATGTCTGCATTACAGCAGTATATGTAGTTATTAATATGCAATAGATGCAATGGGGTTTATGCAGAGTTGAACATACACCTATTTGAGGAGCCAATCTTGTTTTACAGACTACACATGCTCAGCAACCAAGTGTACACAAGTACAGGCAATGCAGAGCCACATGCATCTCAATGTATCTTCACTTGTGACTGAAGGGACATAACTGGGCTGTAATGGGGCCTTCTCACGTATTTAATGTTTGGTGAGGGTGTGTTGACAGAATTTCAGGCTATACCGAAGGGTTAAAAGTGTAAATACACCTGTTTCTGGCAGATCTTTTGTAGTAAGTATAGGATAGTGCACGTGCATACTGATGCTGAGGGGAGAATTCAATTGGGCACAGGGTTACCCCGCAGTCAATTGAATGCACTGCCCGATTCAATCAGCTGTAGGAACCTCGCGTGCTTATCCTCAGAGGGCGAATTTTTCCTTGCAGCCTCAGACTCTGCATTTAACGTGTGGGCAACCCATAGAATCCAGCAATTGGCACGGAATCTATGGGTTAGAATGTGTTAACCCAGGGTTTGCCACATAGGGAAAATGCCACATAATTGAATAGCTCTGGGCGTGAAAACCAGAGCTTGTCCCCACTCTGCAAATCCCACGCGTATATAAATTCCCTCCTAAGTGTATATTGGGTGCACTGCAGACACATGTTCAATTCTGCATATATGGGCAAATATACTGTACACATGTGTTTCTGTAATTACGGCCAATTTGTGATCAACTCTGCATCAGATCAAGTATTTCCCTCACATAACAAATGTAAATACTGTAGCTCACATAACAAACATAAATACTGTAGCTCACATAACAAATGTAAATACTGTAGCTCACATAACAAACATAAATACTGTAGCTCACATAACAAATGTAAATACTGTAGCTCACATAACAAACATAAATACTGTAGCTAACACAACAAATGTAAATACTATAGCTCACATAACAAACATAAATACTCGAGCTCATGTAACAAATGTAAATACTGTAGTTCACATAACAAATGTAAATACTGTAGCTCACATACAAACATAAATACTGTAGCTCACATAACAACTGTAAATACTGTAGCTCACATACAAACATAAATACTGTAGCTCACATAACTGTAAATACTGTAGCTCACATAACAAAAATAAATACTGTAGCTCACATAACAAATGTAAATACTGTAGCTCATATACAAACATAAATACTGTAGCTCACATAACAAATGTAAATACTGTAGCTCACGTAACATGTAACTATTGTAGCTCACATAACAAATGTAAATACTGTAGCTCACATAACAAAAATAAATACTGTAGCTCACATAACAAATGTAAATACTGTAGCTCACGTAACATGTAACTATTGTAGCTCACATAACAAATGTAAATACTGTAGCTCACATAACAAAAATAAATACTGTAGCTCACATAACAAATGTAAATACTGTAGCTCACGTAACATGTAACTATTGTAGCTCACATAACAAATGTAAATACTGTAGCTCACATAACAAAAATAAATACTGTAGCTCACATAACAAATGTAAATACTGTAGCTCATATACAAACATAAATACTGTAGCTCATGTAACAAATGTAAATACTGTAGCTCACGTAACATGTAACTATTGTAGCTCACATAACAAATGTAAATACTGTAGCTCACGTAACGTAAATACTGTAGCTCACATAACAAATGTATATACTGTAACTCACATAATAAATGTAAATTCTGTAACTCACATAACAAATGTAAATACTGTAGCTCAAATAACAAACATAAATACTGTAGCTCACATAACAAATGTAAATACTGTAGCTCACGTAACGTAAATACTGTAGCTCACATAACAAATGTATATACTGTAACTCACATAATAAATGTAAATTCTGTAACTCACATAACAAATGTAAATACTGTAGCTCAAATAACAAACATAAATACTGTAGCTCACATAACAAATGTAAATACTGTAACTCATATAACAAATGTAAATTCTGTAGCTCACATAACAAATGTAAATACTGTAACTCATATAACAAATGTAAATTCTGTAGCTCACATAACAAATGTAAATACTGTAGCTCAAATAACAAACATAAATACTGTAACTCACATAACAAATGTAAATACTGTAGCTCACATAACAAACATAAATACTGTAGCTCACATAACAAATGTAAATACTGTAGCTCACATAACAAATGTAAATACTGTAGCTCACATAACAAACATAAATACTGTAGCTCACATAACAAATGTAAATACTGTAGCTCACATAACAAATGTAAATACTGTAGCTCACATAACAAATGTAAATATTGTAGCTCACATAACAAATGTAAATACTGTAACTCACATAACAAATGTAAATACTGTAGCTCAAATAACAAATGTAAATACTGTAGCTCACATAACAAACATAAATACTGTAGCTCACATAACAAATGTAAACTTGTTGCTCAGTTTCAAAATAAATGCTATATTTAAGCCCACCTGTCTGTTGAACATGAAATTGTAACCTTCACAAAAAGAGATGCATGCGCTGTAATAGTGTGTTCTTATTTGCAAGTAAAATCTATTTTTTTTTTATAAATGTTATCTGTACTATGACAAATGCAGTGGTTCCTATCAGTTAGTGTATTATGTTTGACTGCTCTTACCTCTTGGGTTAGTCAGAATGGCATCCACTGCCTTGCCGCCATTACCACATCTGGCCTCATCAAAGGGCATACACTGTTCGCCATTGCCAGCGATAACCTCTAAGTTGGTGGCAATATCTTTTGCCCCTGTCAGGGACTTGATTTTGTATATTCTGCGACTGTTCGTATCGGACAAAAATATTGAACCAGACACAGGATCTACTGCCAGATAATACTTATGTCCTATGTTGTTGCTTTGAAAGAGAGAAAACAAACATCAAGTCATCAAAAAACACTAATCATTTCCACAGTACAAAAGCACATTAGATTACACAGTGCCACTATGGAACATGAACTGAGTAACTCCTTAAGATGTGGGAGTGCCAGTAAGGGCACTATCCGACAGAAACACCTTTTCAAGATAAGGGCATTTTCTGTTTGATAGTATCCTGACAGACACTAGTATAGCTTTGTAGATAACCCTCACTGCGTGACTATAGGAGGAATGATACACAATAAAAACAGATAGACATTTATGTTACAGCAGCAATTATACAATAGACATTTATGTTACAGCAGCAATTATACAATTACAAAAACAATAAAACAAAGTCATACAGTATATCCAACCCTGCCTCTAAATATGTATATTATTCAACTGTACTTTCATTAATCTCAACAGATTTCTGAAGAAACATGTATCCACCACGTTACCATGTTGCCTGTAGTTGTTGGGATTTATGATCCTAACTAGTTCTTACTGTAGTGTTTATTATTTGATTCCAGATCTTTTTCTTGAGTGTATGTACTGAATTGCATTACAATGTGGTATTAACTTTCTTGTTTGTGTACAGTGCATGTGATGTGATTATCTTGAGAGTTTTGCCTTGTAGATCTTTTTTTTGATTTTGTTCTTATGCTGTAGTTGACACGCTGTGCTCTATTCGTTGTGATCTCTCTGCTTATACATATATAAGACATTACAAATAAATTTCAAAATGTTAGTTGATAATACACTTTATATTATATGTTTGGAATGTGAATGTTATTTGGAATAATAATGTTCTGGATTCGGCTGCACTACATAGAAAATGTCACTGTATAGTTTCCTGGCCCTTCTGTCCTGATTGCAGCAGGAAGTCAGTAGAGAAAAATTAGCAGAATCTGGTCAGTAACTTGTTGGCTCAAGACCTCTGCCCGAATTTGTTTTTCATAAAAAGACGGCAGCTATTTCTGTCAACCATCTGCTAATCCAAAAAAAAATAGTGTGAAATCCAATCTTAATCTCTCATCAAATTTCCATTGAAATGTAACATTGAACATCTGTGCTTAAATCGCTTCGTCAAATGCAAATTGTAATTAATTCTACTTGAACTATTTTTTAGCCTTGCTGGTCAGTTGATGGAAAGTTTCATAAAAGAAGCATATGTTGAAACAGGGAGGGAAAAGGCGTTAATTCACTGTTACAGTAGCTGTAAATCACTTAAAATCACATCCACTTTAAAAAAAGACGTTGTAGATGTCTTTAATTCCAGCACATTAGTCCATGCATGCTGCCTTAATTTTCCCATGTTTTCAGTTAATCACATTAAGCCACAGGCGAGGCTTTCACTGTTACACATGGTGCATGTTTGAGGTGTACTTATCAGAGCTCAGCAGCCTCCATGGTGGTTACTGTTTTTTTTTTAATTGCGGTTTGTATTATTTTTTTTTATAAAGTCTCAAAGAATTACACATTTCTCCCATGAATTACTTTTAATCAACCTATGTGGAGTCCCAAAATGGTTATGTATTAGTATTACAAACACACCAGTCAGCCACACGTAGCTTGCATTTTTATAGCTAGCAAAAAATGACAATTAATGAAATACTTAACATTTAAAGGGGAAATTTTAAATACTGAAGATGTGGACAAGTGGCCCATGGCAATGAATCAGCTGCTAGCTAGCATTTATCAAGTACTGTACATTCTATAAAATGATAGGTAGAAGCTGTTTGGTAGCTATTGTTGGAGAAAAGTAAGTTCCTATGATGTCTCCTTCTCCTCTGCAATACACTGTGGACATTAGGACCCAGAGCCAGTCAGAGGCGCGACCTCCCACCTGATGCTGTAGTGTGCATGTGCGACCCGGCGCACACCACTGTATAGAGTGTCATAGTACTGCACACATATGCAGTACTTAGCTCATGGTAGAGACCTGTATTACCTGCTACATACGCCTGCCATAGCCTATAACTGTGTAATATTGTTAATCCTGTGCATCACTGTTGTACTGCTGACAACCCTCTGTTACCGCTGTTTCCAATAAGCCTGCAAGCCTGGTTAAGGACTCCCTGTGTGGTCTAACCTCCATTTTACATTCCGCTGACACCATATATGCCAACTGTCCCTGACTGTCAGGGAGACTCTCTGAAATAGCAGCAATCTCCCTGACTTCCTGAAGAGTCTAGCGATCTCCCTGATTGCAGCTTACACTCATTATGTAGCCTTTATGTGCTTAGAAAAAAAAAAAAATCAGCGATATATACATTCAAATGCTATAATCAGTGCCATTTCCCTGCCTTGGTTATAAGGCACAATGATCCCTGTGGCTACATGCATTTTCATATAAGGTTTCTCGTGGTCAGTTATATGGAACCACGTGTAAAACACAATACAGTACATGAGCAAGCCCTGAAAAGTATCAGTGTGTCTACATTAACAAGTAGATCTTACTAACAGCTTTGGGCTCGTTTACATGCGGATGCAAGTACATTTCATGACACGCCTCTCATATGTAGCATTACATGTCCACTTTTAATGCCGCACTCGTAGTGCTTGCACAATCTCCTAAACAGGGCCGCAACTAGGGGGGGGCTGGAGGTGCACGTGCACCGGGTGAGCCGCTGTACCTGGTGCCAGTGACCTCCAGCCCGGCGCTGCAGAGAGGCTCCAAGCCGGACGTCCGCTGGTAATATTTATTACCAGCGGGCGCCCGGCTCCTTCTCTGCAGCGACGCGGTGTAGCCGGAGCCGGAGGCTGGAGTTCTCTCCCGAACTCCAGCTTCCGGCTCTCCCCACGGGCACTATGGGGGAGACGTCATGACATCTCCCCCATAGTTCCAAGGAGCAGCCGGCGGACCGGACGCGACGCTGGATGCAGGAGCGGGGTTCAAGGTAAGTATTTTTTTTTTAATAAGCTGCACTACAGGGGCATTATTATGGGGGCAGGGGCATTACCACAGGGGCATTACTATGGGGGCATAGGCAATAAGAGGCATTACTAATGGGGCATGAGCACTACAGGGGCATTACTATTGGGGCATGGGCACTACAGGGGCATTACCACAGGGGCATTACTGTGGGGGCATGAGCACTACAGGGGCATTACTGTAAGGGCACTACAGGGATATTACTATGGGGGCATGGACAATACAGGGGCATTACTATGAGAGCATGGGCACTACAGGGGCATTACTATGAAAGCATGGGCACTACAGGGGCATTAATATGGGAGCATGGGCACTACAGGGGCATTACTGTATGGTGGGCACTACAGGGGCATTACTATGGGGGTATTAACATATGGGTATTACTATGGGGGCATTACAATATGGGCACTACTGCAGGGGGAATTACATGGGGGGCGCCAAATTACTGTCTTGCCCCTGGTGACAAAAATCCTAGTTTCGGCCCTGTCCTAAAGATACAATTGTGTCAGATGGCTAAATATATATTTAGGCCCAGATTTATTAATGAGTGATATACTTTTTATCACTCGTTACTAATCTTAAAAATGGAGCTCCAGCCAATCAGCTCCTAATTGTTATGTGTTTGAAAAATGACAGAGAGGAGCAGAAGGGCTGATTCAGACCAGCTCGCGAGCGCTATGCGCTCGCAAGCGGGTCGATGGTGGCCCAGTGCGCATGCGTACGATGGAGCCGGCTCAGTCGTGCGCATGCGCGAGACCCGGATAACGATGGGCACTCCGTCGCTCCGGGTCTCGTACCAAAGGGGGCGTGCTGTCATGTTGAGTGACAGCACGCCCCCTTTGGTGGGCGGACCGGGGGCATGGCTGCCCAGACGGAGGCGTTCCCATGGGAACGCCTACCGTCTGGGGCCGGCCCCACTGACATCACAAGTGATGTCAGTGGGAGAGCTTTCGGCTCTGTTAGAGCCGAAATCTCTCTGGGGCTTGCGGCAACGAGACCCTACCACAAGGGTCTCGTTGCAAGCCCGATGGTCACGATGGTCTTGACCATCGCGACCATCTTCCTTGCCGCTCGCTATAGCTGTTGGTGGTCACCCACAGCTATGCGAGCGGCCAGGAGGCCGCTCTAAAAAACAAGGCCGGCCCTGATTCAGAGCGAGCGCTCTGTCAGAGCGTCCGGCTCTGAATCAGTGCCTGAATTCAATGCTGTCTTAACTTATTGTCAGTGTGACACTACAGCCCTGCACGATTTCTGCCTTTGGAAAAATGATCACTGAAATGATGAAAACAATTCATGAGCTAAGAGTACATTAAAAGGAAAATTACAGGGAACTAACAATCCCGAAGGTGATATCATTTCCTCAGGTGGGGCACTGTAGGTTCAGCATCACATTTTAGACTAAGGGGCCTATTCATGATGTTAATTATCGTGGTTCAAACGGACCCCGATAATTAACATTCTAACTTGCCACAGCTGCTGGAGCAAATCATCATGTTCCGGCGCGGTGACAGCTGATGCGAAATCAGCTTTCCCCGCGAGCGGCTCCACTGCTCCTTTTCGGAGCAGTTAATCTTTTCACTGCTCCTTTTGGAGCAGTGATGGGAGTGCGCATGTGTGACCTACAGGTCACGCATGCGCACAAGAGCCCCAACGTCCGGCAGAAGGAGTCGGACAGGGGAGGAGGGATCCGAAAGGATCCCTCTTCGCAACCTGGGCCTCCATCCCATAGGGAAGGAGTGGGTTGTAAGCCCGGTGCAGGAGCATTCGCCATCTGGAGATGGCGAATGCTCCTGCAGTCAAACTCTGAAAATATTATATTTTCAGAGCTAGATGAATACTGTCTCCATACTAGTGTATGGGGACAGCGGGCCATTCCACAAAAAGAAGGTAAGTAGGCAGTGGCGTAACTAGGGGGGGTCGAGCGGGGCTTGTGCCCTGGGCGACGTGGCAGACCCAGCAGAGGGGGGCGCCATCCGGGGCATTGTTACCCGCACCGCCCGCTTTACGCTCCCCCCCCCGCTTCCCCCGACGAAATCTACTACTGTACACAGTACAGTGTAGTGAATGACTACAGCATGCTGGTGCTTACTGTAGGGGGAGCTGCAGCAGAGACGTGCAGCCCCTCCAAGGCAGTCCTCCTGGTATTCTGCAGCATGCTGACCCTGAGAGGCTGAGAGCTGCTGCCGGCGCCGGGTGACACGGATAGTGAAAGTTCTCCTTCCCCAGCGCTCTGCAGCTTCACCACTGGTAAGTATTGGGGGGAGGCGCAGCATGTCAGCATGTGTGTATATATGTGTCAGCATGTGTATCTGTTTCAGCATGTGCATGTGTGTATATGTGTCAGCATGTGTGTATCTGTGTCAGCATGTATGTATCTGTGTCAGCATGTATGTATCTGTGTCAGCATGTGTGTGCATGTGTCAGAATGTGTGTATCTGTGTCAGCATGTATGTATCTGTGTCAGCATGTATGTATCTGTGTTATTGTCAGCATGTATGTATCTGTGTCAGCATGTGTGTATATGCATCAGCGTGTGTGTATATATGTGTCAGCATGTGTGTATCTGTGTCAGCATGTGTGTATCTGTGTTACTGTCGGCATGTATGTATCTGTGTCAGCATGTTTGTATCTGTGCTACTGTCAGCATGTATGTATCTGTAAGCATGTGTGTATATATGCACCAGCGTGTGTATATATGTGTCAGTGTGTGTATCTGTGTCAGCATGTGTGTATCTGTTACTGTCAGCATGTATGTATCTGTGTCAGCATGTGTGTATATGTGTCAGCATGTGTGTATCTGTGTCAGCATGTATGTATCTGTGTCAGCATGTGTGTATCTGTGTCAGCATGTATGTATCTGTGTCAGTGTGTGTGTATCTGTGTCAGCATGTATGTATCTGTGTCAGCATGTGTGTATCTGTGTCAGCATGTATGTATCTGTGTCAGTGTGTGTGTATCTGTGTCAGCATGGGTGTAATTGTGTCACCGTGTGTGTGTATCTGTGTCAGCATGTGTGTATCTGTATCAGTGTGTATCTGTGTCAGTGTGTGTATGTGTCTGTGTGTGTCTGTATGCGTCTGTGTCAGCGTGTGCGTGCGTATCTGTGTTAGTGTGTGTCTGTCTGTGTGTGTCTGTGTCAGTGTGTGTATGTGTATATGTCAGTGTGTATGTATGTGTACATGTCAGTGTGTATGCTTGTGTATATGTCAGTGTGTATGTTTGTGTATATGTCAGTGTGTGTGTATATATGTGTCAGTGTGTGTATATGTGTCAGTATGTACTGTATGTGTATATGTCAGTGTATATATATATATATATATATGTGTGTGTATACATGTGTCAGTGTGTGTGTGTATATATATATGTCAGTGTGTGTGTGTATCTGTGTCAGTGTGTCTGTGCTGAGAGAGAACGCGGGGGGAAGATGATGGTGTGACTGAGAGACGACGCAGGGAGGGAGCTGATCGCCTGACTGAGAGATGATGCAGGGGGGAGCTGATCACCTGACTGAGAGATGATGCAGGGGGGAGCTGATCACCTGACTGAGAGATGATGCAGGTGGGAGCTGATCGCCTGACTGAGAGATGACGCGGGGGGTGGAGGTGACGGTATGTTGAGAGATGAGGCAGGGAGGGGAGGTGACGGTATGTTGAGAGATGAGGCAGGGGGGAGATGATGGTGTGCTATGAGATGACACAGGGGGGAGGCTATGGTGTGGCTGACGGATGATGCAGTGGGATGATGGTGTGGCTGACGGATGATGCAGTGGGATGATGGTGTGACTGACGGATGATGGTGTGGCTGACGGATGATGCAGTGGAATGATGGTGTGGCTGACGGATGATGCAGTGGGATGATGGTGTGGCTGACGGATGATGCAGTGGGATGATGGTGTGGCTGACGGATGATGCAGTGGGATGATGGTGTGGCTGACGGATGATGCAGTGGGATGATGGTGTGGCTGACGGATGATGCAGTGGGATGATGGTGTGGCTGACGGATGATGCAGTGGGATGATGGTGTGGCTGACGGATGATGCAGTGGAAAGGAAGTTACACAGGAGGTACGAGTCTGGTTGAACCGCTGTTGTATGATGATGACTTTGTTATTATTCCCACACGAACAGGCATCTTCCGGACGATGTGACCTACATGAATAGTGAATACCGACTGAAGACGCCATCGTCCCAGGGAGGATACATTTCTTCAGAAGTTCCACGTTGTGAGAAACCACCGCAGAGGTAAGGTGCATATGGAATGTAAAGGAATGTGCCAAAATATGGGTGTTGTGTCATGTTGACACGCCCCATATTCAGTAGCCACGCCCCTGGTAGGTGACCACACCCATAAATTTGGCGTGCGCCTTCGGCGTGCAAGATATATTTATAGTGTGTGTGTGTGGGGGGCGCCAATCTGAAACTTGCCCTGGGCGACGCAGACCCTAGTTACGCCACTGTAAGTAGGAGATATTTGTGATATATTCGGCTTTACCCCCTTGATGAATGGCCCGATAACTTAATTTTTACAATTGCAGGTGAAAATGTGCAGTTTCACCTGCTTTTGTACAAATGAAGTGACGATGAATAGGCCCCTAAAGGCCCATATACACAGGCAAGTTTTCACACGATAAGGCCGTTTTCGACTGATCGTAACGACCAATCGTTTTAAAAATGGTGTTTTCTAGACGATTACGATGCGCATCCCCGCAGTCGTGCATCGGCATCGTAGATCAAATGGTTTTGCAGAAAGATTTTGACCGATCGAGTATGATGTGACACATCTTAATACATCGGATCTTATGGTCGTTTCTACAATAGTACCTTGTCTAAACACAAATCGTACAGAATGTCAAAGGTAGATTTTTCAAGGGGAATCATATATGCCATCGGATCTGATACAAATCGCCCCGTGTATTCAATTCAACACATACAAATACTCCAAATTATCAGATGCTTGTGGGTTTGTATTAAAAACTACTGTACAACTAAACCATCTGCTCCAGAAAAATTGGAGTTAATTAAGCTGAAGGAGTAGCTCAGTGATAATGTCACTCCCTGTATTTAGTTAAGTGAAAGGTTTGCTAAATGATCAGAGAAAGTCTGTTCCATTTAACCATAGTAATCAGACTCTAGAATCTAACATTGATAAATAGCAGAGTAGGAAATGGAAAACTAAACAAAACCTAAAACTTCTGAATATTAACTGATTGCACTTTATCTGCATAGCATGTTTCAATCAAGGCCGATCTTTAATTAGGAATTTTAACAAAAACGTTTTCTTCATTTTCAAAGTTTTTCTACTAACAAATATCAGTTGTGTGTCTAGTACAATAAATACAAATACATTGTATTTGTTGTTTTTGCCAACACTCTTCAAACTTCACAATACTGCAGAGGAATGTTCAAGCTGTCTATTTTTTGGCAAAGGAGCCGTCAGACTGTCTTTTGTGGCATTTGAGTGTCCACATGCAGTACCAAACTTGGAATTCACACACTCTCAGTCAGGAGCGTACACACTGTTGTGTTGCAGGGCCATATTAAGAAAATTCATTTGAAGGCCACAATTTGTTTTCATGCATCCGAATACTTGAATAAGTTTGAGGATAGATAAGCACCCTGTTTGATATGTAATTTTGTTAGGTAAGTTAAGGGTTAAAAGCTGGAGGGGGGTGCGGTTAGTTATTGGTCATTTGAGGAGTATAAGCCTATGGTAGGATTTCTGGGAGGGCTTAGAGGTCCCATATAAATAGTCTGGGGAAGGGAGCCATCTTCCTCTTTCCAGTTTATTCAACCAGGCTGGCTAAGTGTCATTTATATATTATATTTAATCTGCCTGTCTTTCCCTTGCCCATCTGCATTTTACACCTCATTTATCTACCCTTTTCTTACACCCTCTCTAGCTCCTGTCAGTATTTCTTTTATTGTTTATCTATTTTGCTTCCTTTTAGACTCTGTTCCACATTTTCCTCCTCCCTCCCCTGCTTTTGTGTTCATCCATCCCCTGTCCCCTGCCAGTATCTTCTCAGCCATGCCCAGCCGTTCAGCCGCCCCCCACCCCCCGCCCGCCGCCTTATGGAAGCTCCCAGGCCTCTCGCCCTGCGGCCCCCTCGTCCCCTTTCAGTACCCCCCTCAGTTACTCCCAGGCCCCGCCGTTCAGCCAACGCCCTCCCCCCCGCCGCCTCTCACCACAGTGGCTTCCTTTTAGCGGGGCGCGCCCTGCTATAGGCCGCGACCACGCGCCTGTCTGCGCTCCCGCACATGGCCCAGATCATGGCCGTCTGGCTCTCTGGCGGCGCCGCGAGTAGCTCAGGTGGCCACAGCCCCCCGTCCCAGCACCGCAGATCACGGCCAGACCGCCCCCTGCGCCGGCGGTTGGCCCCGGCAACAGGGTCACGGCAGCCATTTTATATATTTTCGGCCTACGCAGGGAGCCCTGCTTGGTCCTGTTCCCCCCTTCATCTGCCCCCTCTGCTCCAGGAGCAGGGCCCCCCCCAGCACTCCCCGCTGTTCTTTAGTAACAGGGTTTTCCAAGGCCCCAGGTGCCCCACCCAGCAATCTTTCCCCTGTTGTTTGCCGGCACCCAGGGGCGGGAGTTATACCCCTCCGCCCCGTTTCTGGCTCAGCAGTAGGACAGGTCCCCATATTTATACACCACCACACTACACGCAGAATGCCCTTGAAATATACTGCCCCTTACCATCCTGCCCCTTCCGTGTACCATCGTGTACCGTGTACCCCCTGCTGCAACTCCAGACCCTAACCCCCTTTTACAAGGTTTTTGCACCTTCCTATCAGGTTTTTTCACCCCTTTTCCCTGCCTCATGCCCCCGCACCTGCATATTTCCAAACTACACATATGCTGCAACCCCCCCTTCTGTCCCCCCTGCCTTCCCCGCAATCTGCCCACGCCCCCCACTGCCACCCATTGCCCCCCCTGTCCCCCATTCCGCAGGCACAGTTGCTGTGCGGTCCAATTCACCAGTTACTGTTTCAAGCCCCCAGGTAGGAGTTTCTGATCTTTCCAGTCGCGTTATCGAGGTCCAGCAGATGGATGATGCAGTGGTATCAGCGAGTCAAATTGTGGTGGGCGCACCATGCAGCGAGGGACAGTTGGCGAACGCTCAGGAGGAAATGTCTGGTCCTTCGGCGGCAATTTCTGGTGAGCATGGTTTTTCTACATTTCGCAGCGCACATTTATCTTCCACTGATTCTAGCGATTCATCGAGTTCATCTGATAGGCCGCGCAATCTCAAGCGTTACTTTGCGCAAAAAAATAAAATAAAATAAATAAATAATAATAATAATTTTTATTTATTTATTTAAGGCAAAGCGGGGGAGCCATAAGAGGTCTAACACAGTGTCGGCAACTAAGGTGCCGGATGCATCGGGAGATTAGGTTCACTGCGCGAATATGGCTATCCTTAAGGGTTTAAGTTCTAAATTTAGGGAGCAGATCAAGAAGAGTAAATTTGTGCATATGGTTGCGGATTACGCAAGTAGGTCTTTGGATCGGACTTAGTCAGCTGGGGTAGTTGCGTAGGGGACATGTCGTTCTTACCAGAATTCGGTGGCGCGTGTATATGTTTTTGCGGCACGCCCCTTAAATCCAGGCCTGGGGAGTATTATGAATGTGCTAAAATACATGCACATGGTACACGGCTTAAACTAGTCAGCTAAAGGTACTGCTTGGCGGCAATACGACGCATTTAGGACACAGCAGGAGGGGGTGGCAGTATTTTAATTCGGTTTCAAGGACGTCGAGGTTTGGCTTGCAGTCAATCAACTGCCTAACGCGCCTGCAGATTCCTCGGCTGGTCTGAAGCAGCCTTTTCTGATCCACCCTGGATCTGCGGGCATCAGTTGCGTGCCGTGCTGCGCGTGTAATAACACGCAGCATCATGAGGGGCAGGCTGTGGATATTGGCATATCTGCATGCTCTGCGGGAGTGGTCACCCAGCCAAGATGTGCAAGGGGTCTGCGGCGCAGGAACAGGTTGAGAATAGGGCAACGAGCATCGCGGAGGTGTTCAATGAAGCGCAGTTTCTGAGTAATTTGGGGGTTTTGAGGAGTTGGTTGGGTCGTTATCCCCTTGGGGAGGAAGCAGCCTTTTTTTGGGGGGGCAAGGTTTTGGCATGGGTTGGTGTTTACCTTTGACATGGGCGATATCTGGGTTTTCTAGGAAGATTCTGAAATCAGCGCATGTCCATCTGGAAGTCGTTAGGTGTACGGTGGAGGCGGAAGCCAGGTTAGGGCGCATGTGCGGCCACCTTTTTGCATCCCCCCCTTTTCTGAAAGTTTAGGTGCACCGCCTTTAAGGTCGCACCGTAGAGGGAACCGAGTAGATTTGGGCTGATACAGCATCTCTCTTGCCCAGATAGAAGGGTTGGGCTCCCACGCATGATGCCCATCAGATTGTCGTGTCGTTTGCCAATCTGTTTATAAAAAAAAAAAAAAAACGCCCTGGAGATAGTACAAGGTTTCGGGGGAAGGGCTCTACTAGCTAAGGCGGATATAGAATCCGCTTTACGGCTGTTGCCCATTCACCCCTAGTCCTTTAGATGTGTGGGAATTAAAGTAGTAGAGCTCTATTACGTAGACTGATGTCTGTCGAAGGCTGTTTCATTTCGTATACTTTTCGAGGGTTTAGTTACTTTTTTGCTTGCCGGCCTTGTTCGTCGTTAGTAAGGTCTACTTATGCGCATATATTACTTGGATGTAGAACCCGATACCTCGATAGGGTTATGCCACTTGTCTATGGAGAGGGCGTGGCATTTCGGGGGAGTTGCTAGAAGCGTTCATTTCGGTAAAGAAGGTTTAGTTAATGTAGTTGCAATCGCTATTGGGTCCCCTCAGTTTCGCGTTTAGAGTCATACCTAGGAGTTGTTTTTGTTTTTTTCAGCAGATGGCTAGGAGGAACCTCAGCGGGGGTTAGGAAGCCTCATAACCTCATTCTGCATCTCTTTGGAGCTGAGTGAGGTTCTGCGTTTTTGGTTGGTTGTTTATGTGCGAATTCAATGGCGTAAAGATATGGCCTCCGGCATCTGTAGCCAATTCGAACTTCAACTGTTTACAGATGTGTCCGGTTCCTTAAGTTTTGGTGCATTTTGTAAGGGTGTGGTGCATGGAGCCCGGGCCGGTTACTTATGGGTTTCAGGGCCTAAACAAGAACATCCTTCTTTTAGTGAGTGTTCCCAATGGTAGGTAGCTGTAGGAGAGCAAGATTTGCAATAGGCGAATTCCCTTTTGGATAACTTAAGCGTGGTGTAGGTCGGTGCTAATCAGGGACGGACTTAGATCCGGCCTTATGGTTGTTGATGTATTTTACACTGCTAAGTGGGTAAGGAATATTGAATTTAGGGCATGGCAGGTTTCAGGCGCTGCAAACGGTATGGCGGACGCCTAAAATCTTTTTCAGTGGGACAGGTTCATTTTATCGTGCCTCCTGTTTAAATGGTTTAACCTTCCCTTTCCATGCCCGGCATTTCATTGGGCTGGCATCAAGGACCTCACACTGAAGTCATTGACGCCTAGTACATTAAAGACCTACACGGCGGTTTGGTACGATGGGCAGGGTCTTAGCTTCCAAGAGCGGGTGAGGTAGGTCGATTGATGATTATATAGCAGAGTTTGTCTGGGGCATGCCACGAAAGGGGTCATTCCAAGGCGGTTTATCTTCAGCATTATCAAGTATCTCAAAATTTTTCCAGGCACGCCGTGGGCGGATCTGGCCAATTACATTATACTAAGCATGGGCAAGCTTGTTGCTGCTAATAAGCTTTATGCGCTAGCAGGTTTAAGGTTTAATAAGGTGGTTATTAAGCAGGTATTGATCTTATGCTAATTACATAGGTTTAAGACAAATTAGCTGGCCAGGGGGCGTTGCATTTCTATTCAGGTGCTTGCATATCTCGTGAATTTGTCCAGTTGCTCAGGCAGGGTGCTTTAATAATGTTCGCCCTCCAGGTGGCGGGCACTGGTTTATCCTTGCTAATCTAACCCCCTTTGTCCAGGTGGCAGTTTATGAGGGTGTTTCAGAATTATCTTATTGCTTTAGGTATAGCTACGGAGCTTTGCAGGACTCATTAATTTAGTTAGGGGCAGCAGCTTACGCAGCGGGGGCAGGTGTTTCAGTCGACTTATTAAAAACAGTTAGGGTGGTGAGGTCGTATTTAAAGGAGGATAAGTTGCACTAGGTAGTTGCACTCCTTGCGAGTTTGTTGGGAAACCTAGGGGCCTTATGCCTACTGCCGCTAGGGATTCTGAAAGGATTTTCAGCTTTTGCCCTCAAAGAGGTTTTGCTGTTTTTCATCTTCAGATGGGTCACCCAACTATTTTGTTTCCCTTTCCTTGGGGTTAAATTGTTGTTGTTATTATTACATACCAATTTCTGTCTGTATTAAATTCCAATATCTGTCTGTATAAATGCCAATTTATGTCTACGTGAACTCTCGGACAGGTTTGTCCGGGAATGCTAATTGTCGGGTGTGGGTAAATTCCTATTTTTACTGGGCTAGCCAGCACCCCTTGGATTTGCAGGTCCAATTTTTTGTTGTGAGTGGGTAAGTTGCAATTGTTAGGATTACGAGAAATGCATTGGAAGCGCCTGCTAGATGCCCTATGGGCAGCAGACGAGACGTTTGGGGCCCCACTTGGGAGGCAATGATTTGGGCGCATGCATGGGTATTGAGCGGATATGGTCATTGCACACTTGTCATTTAGCGTTGGCGGACGCGTCATGCAATACCCAAGTTTTTTACGTTACAGGGCGGAGAGCTTTCATAGACCCAATGGGGCTAAACTCCTGGGCGCGGGGCTAGTGTGGTTGATCAGGGACCTCTGCAGTTTCCCTTTATTTTCAGGAAGGTCACAGTTTGGTGGCGGGCCTGGTTCTGCGAACCGGGCTTTGGCGGGAAGCAGTGCTCACGGGCGGCCTATTATTAGCGCAGGAGTGCCTGTGGTAGCATCTTTCCTTTGAGAGCGGCCAGTTTGTCACCGCCTAAAGGGGGGACATGGTCTTTGTTCCAAGGGAGGGGCCAATGCTGTGCCAATTAGGGGAGGATGGTACTGCCCCAGGTCAGTCTGCGCAGGGCGGGGATCCGCCCCTATTATTTAGTATTGGTATCCATCGGGCTGTGGCCTTGGAGCACTGCTTTCTTCTTGCCACCTATTCTAAAATTTCAATTTGATCAATAAATTCTGGCTGTGACCTCTTTTAATTCCATACATGTGTCAGTGTGTTTATTCCTAGGTTTAGGATTAAGTTAAATTAACAAAAGGGAATAATAAAACAAATGGGTGACTTAATGCATCCGAATACTTGAATAAGTTTGAGGATAGATAAGCACCCTGTTTGATATGTAATTTTGTTAGGTAAGTTAAGGGTTAAAAGCTGGAGGGGGGTGCGGTTAGTTATTGGTCATTTGAGGAGTATAAGCCTATGGTAGGATTTCTGGGAGGGCTTAGAGGTCCCATATAAATAGTCTGGGGAAGGGAGCCATCTTCCTCTTTCCAGTTTATTCAACCCCACCCACCCACCCGTTTAAGCTGGTTTCTATCATCCTTATTTTTGTTGGATCGTGCTTTTGTCTGTGATTTCTCCCAACAGGTAGAGGTGCAGCCTGGCGGGAAGCAGTGCTCACGGGCGGCCTATTATTAGCGCAGGAGTGCCTGTGGTAGCATCTTTCCTTTGAGAGCGGCCAGTTTGTCACCGCCTAAAGGGGGGACATGGTCTTTGTTCCAAGGGAGGGGCCAATGCTGTGCCAATTAGGGGAGGATGGTACTGCCCCAGGTCAGTCTGCGCAGGGCGGGGATCCGCCCCTATTATTTAGTATTGGTATCCAATCGGGCTGTGGCCTTGGAGCACTGCTTTCTTCTTGCCACCTATTCTAAAATTTCAATTTGATCAATAAATTCTGGCTGTGACCTCTTTTAATTCCATACATGTGTCAGTGTGTTTATTCCTAGGTTTAGGATTAAGTTAAATTAACAAAAGGGAATAATAAAACAAATGGGTGACTTATCACAGCTAGCCTCCCATCAAGTAGTGAAGGGTTCTTTGCTGAGCAATTCTTATTTTAAGAAACACCAAAATGAATAAATATCTTGAATAAACATATTTGTAATCCCCCCAATTCATATTATGCGGCACAGTTTTGACCCCCAATTGATAATATGCCACACATACACAGGATGTGCTACACAGCAGTGTCAGCAATGAAATATGAATAACATACTGTATGTAATTACATGTATGTACATCAGGTTGGTGCAGATGCAGAGTGCTCGCTGTGGAATTATAATGAATGCTAATTGCTGAGCCGAGATGCAATCTGAAATGGCTGTGGATGGCAGGAATCGGAGATCAGTGCTGGAAGTGGCCCAACCCACCAGTCTCTCCCCCGAGTGCAGGAGGTGATGCAGCACAAACCTCCTATGCTGCTCTCCTCCAACTAGGCAGCATGCAGCTCAGCTAGGCGCTTTAAGCTGTTTCTCATAGCGGTGCCGTGCTAAAACCCGGGGGCCAGATTTCAGCAGGTGACGGACCATGTTTGGCCTGCAGCTTGGATGACTTTATATGCACATAGCATACAGCATAAATGCTGATTTCTCTATGATGGCTGCAGTGCATCACTAGCCCTACTCAGTGCTGTCCCTGGTGCCAGATAATCATTTAGGAATTAGTATTCTAACCTAAAGTCTGAATTATTTTAATACCTTGCTTCGGGTACATCTGCCATCACTTACTTAGTGGAGCCAGCCTTTTTCAGTCAGAATGCAGCCTAGCAAATAGAGTCAGTAACCTGACTGGTAGGTCCTAGTGAATTCATAAGATGTATTCTCAAAGTGACTGCACCATAGTGTGTAGGCAACAGGTGCTTTTTATGGAAAACTCTATCCCATTCCTGCTCCTGTATTGCTCTAAGAAAATGATGGTCCAGTTGACTGAATTATTTATTTTTACTGTATTTCCATTTCACCTTCCAGTTGCATGCAGCAAAGTATACCATAACTCATTACTATGCAAACACACAATTGCATGCAGCAAAGTATACCATAACTCATTACTATGCAAACACACAATTGCATGCAGCAAAGTATACCATAACTCATTACTATGCAAACACACAATTGCATGCAGCAAAGTATACCATAACTCATTACTATGCAAACACACAATTGCATGCAGCAAAGTATACCATAACTCATTACTATGCAAACACACAATTGCATGCAGCAAAGTATACCATAACTCATTACTATGCAAACACACAATTGCATGCAGCAAAGTATACCATAACTCATTACTATGCAAACACACAACCAACGATGCTATGGAATTAATCTGTTAGCTCATAGGTTGTCAGTTGTCTTTCACTGTTGAGATGAATACACTCAGTTTTTGTTTGGTTGTTTTAAAATGACATATCTTTGACAATAGTTCAGTTTGACCCTTTTTATAATTACATATGAACAAAATGACTTCCACTTAGCAGGTTTATGTACCTAATAAAACAGTTTTATGATACAGGTAATAGCAGAAATAAATGAATATGGCTGAGGAATATGTTCAACTAGCACAATTTTATATATGGTGTACTGAGCCAAAGTAATAATGAACAAAGCAATGGTGTGAAATGTCTTTACATCTTAAATTATATATAAAACAATGGCCAGCTGCAGGACAGGTATAAACAGCAGCGATCCATCATTTTACAAACATTTCATTCTACTGAAACAGGGTGGAGAAAGGTAACAGGCCATTGTGCGTTTCACGTTATAGTCTTACCTATGTTTAAAGTCTTTGTTTCTTTAGCAAGAAAATTTGAATGAGATACAAAAAAAAGAGAGAGAGAAAAAATTAGACAACTTTAGAAAGGGCAAAGGAAATAAGGATACAATGAATAACACAATTATTTGATTAGATTGCAAAATGACAGATAATTTGCGCAGTGGTGTTAAACAAGCTTCCTATGATTAGGCAATTAGACAATTGAAAATACAGAGTAATCTGAGTTAATAACATGTAAAAGTTGACAGCCTGAAATGTTGAAATGTATAAACGTCACTTTTAAAGGAGGTAAGAAGTGGGTAAAAGTAAATGCATTGAATAGTGTTTCTTTGTATAGATAATGACCATTTTTTTAGCAGCCAATTGTACCCCTCCACATAATAGTACATTCAGTAGTGTACAAAGTTTATTTCAAAGTCCTCAAAATTGTAATGTAACTTTTGCAACTGATTTTAGTCAATAGTAACTTGTTTCTAGTTGTGCTGCCCCAGATGACTATCTATGTTTAAGTACTGTCTATTGGCCAGGGTGTCTGTAATGACTTTCAGGTCCATTCACACAGGACCCATTGTCAGAATTAGTATGAGAGACATTAAGGGACATATTCAATTAACGACGAAAAGCCGTAATCTGCGAAAAAGTATCGCGTAATTTCGCCAGGCGGAACTTTCCGTCGTATTCAATCGCAAAGACTTTTCGCGTACGTGGAAAGTCAATGCAATGTAATAGGCGAAAAAGTTTTGCCTATGAATACCCGGCGGAAAAAGTGCAAAATTGCGATTTTGGAGTGCAACGGTATGGAAACCACTCTGCACCCTTTGGACAGACCGCCAAAGATTAAAATAATAAATAGGAACACCCCAAAAATACACTTTGAAAAAGGGGGCAAAAAAATACAATGTTGGGGTACAGACTTAAAAACTAGCGAAATAAGCTTTTGGGGGATCTGCAAGTATGGGGGAGGTGTATTATTGATTGCAGGTGCTTGCTGAAGGTGCGTTTTTAACGCTTTTTAACACTTCACTTTTGCGTTTTTTAACCATGCTTGCACCCATTTTCATGTACCCCAAATTTGCTTGAACTAGTTTTTTTCTCCCAAAAAAACCTGCTAAATGCTATTCTTCACCACTTATGCAAAGACGCTATATAGAGGCAATTGAAAGCACTTAAGTACCCCAATTAGCTCCAGGGGGGGCTAATCGGGGACATCTATACACATCCCCAATGTTAGTGCATCTTTTGGGGGGTGTCAGGCTGATTTCCCCAAAGCTGGCAACACTTTTCGCCTGTTTGAGTTTTGCCGGGACACCTTTTGGCGTCCTTTGGAATTGATTATGGCTAATAGAGGGGGCGCGCACGAAAAGTTTTCACCTACAAAACATGCCAAGTAGGTGAAAAGTCCGGCAGAAGGAAAAGTATTGCGGCTGCGAAATGAATTGAATACGGCCCTAAGATGGACGCATATTTTAAAAGTTCCTTTGCCGCATTTACCAAATATCCATAACGCCCTCAGTTTGATGAGGAGGGGATCTCTTTCAAATAAGGAGTCCGCATCTCCAATAACCTGCGAGAGACCCTCGATCTGTGGCAATATGTTACTTCCAACTGTCCTGGAGCTATTACTATCTGTACTATCGCTGCGAATGCCATTGGGACAAATCTGCAAACTGTCCATTTATAAACCCTGCCTATCAGGATTAATAACAAAATAAATAAAATAAACTTTCTTCATTTTCAACAAAGTGGAAAACACACTGGTTCTTTAATACCATAGTGTAACATTGGTGCTTTATGTATTAAAAATACATATGATAAATCAACAGACCAAACATAAATCTTCAACGACAGAAAATGGCATTTTAATCCTGCAGATGGCAACATAGAATAAACAAGCAGCACAAATCATGTACAGCAAGTAAGTGTGCTGTACACCTAATGGATTGTCTTCTGACAGAGATAAATGTCATTCTCAGTCCATAGGACATTAGCAAACCTCAAAACATCTGTTCATAGTGTCACTTTCTCCTTCACTGATGAAGAGGCCAATAACACATTGCTCTTTAATATACCAAAGGACTCCCCCATCTGTGAAAATACCCTTTGTAAACTCTCCAGTAAAAGAATGCAGAACATTTTAATCATGGAGTATCAAGGCCAGGAAGTATTATTTCTTCTAAGTTAACATCTATCGCGGAATAACACAATTACAATACTTCACTGTCTATTTGTATTTAGTTTGTGACAAACTAAAACCTTAGTAGTTTTGAGTTATGTCAGGTCAACTATAAAATTCATATTAATAAAAGCATGCTGTCTGACATTCCAGCTAACTTTTATGTCAACATTAAAATCTCACCGAAGTTCCAGAATACTGGTGACATTTCTGGAGGGGAAGATGCGTCGTATATAATTAAAATCTCCCACAAAGAGGCTTCCGTCAATTCCAACTGCAAGAGCTACTGGAGCCAATAGCTTGTTCCCTTCAGCGAGACCATTGCAGCTCGGGCAAGAGATACTTCTCCTGCGCCCGTTACCCATAATGCTCATAATGACAGCAGGTTGTTGTGAAAGGAACTGATTTTCTCCACTGCCTTTATGCAGGATGCCTAGCGAGATAAAATCGGAGTGAATGAAATATTGAAGACTGAGCAATCTGAAAGGAGGAAGTGTAGACATATCAATAGCACAGCTTCATGCAGGGAGAAGTTACTGTAAAACGGTTAGCTAAATTGTGGACACTAATTAATTAAAACAATGAAGCAGCCGAGTGTCCTCTGACTTTTTGTGACTAGAAAGTAATTGTGTTTGGTTAAGATGTGGAAACAGCAGCTGGGACTGGATGGTGCAGTTACAGTACAAGCGTAACGGTTTATCCTGAGATTTTATACACAGATGTGCCGAGTGGGGGAAAAAAGCACTTTGAAAATAATGTCCTTAGTCAAAACAGTGGAGAAGTAAATTAACACCTAAATGTCAGTTAGAATCCAATAAGTATAGCTATACCCACCAGCTACTCCTCAGCCCTCCATAAAACCACAATTATAGTTGACACCATTACATTAATATGTCATGAGTGAGCACTACAGTGTCTGACTTTACAATATTCCAACAGTTAAGACTAAAATAGTATAATACTACACATAATTAGTTGAATTGTCTGCATAGCGCTGAAATTAAAGTAGGGGAATAGTGACTGCAGCATGGTAATTTGGAATTAACCTACCAAAATACATGTAAATATATGGACACTTTCTTGGCTGTTGAATTTAGGAACATTAAAATCATGACTAAACTTATCGGTATAATAATTCTATTTATTGCCCATGCCATATCACTTATGAAAAAGAGGAATGAAACCAGCACTTCCAAGTTCATTCACATACAAGCACAGAAAGAGATGTGTGAAAATGTCTGAGACCTAACACAAACATAAGATGTGTTTTAATTAGGCATTTTAATGCATTTTTCACGCATTGTACTTGTACTAATAGAATCTATTATAGTGGTAGTGCACATTGTCGCATGAGAAGTAGGTTGTGCCATATTCCCACATTTTTAACATAATGTAATGGTGGGAGTGAGCCCATAATAAACTATTCATGCTATTTTGCACTTTTCAGGCATTAATTATTGTTTGAAAAGAACATTAACAGCAGATAGGTGTGAACAAGCTCTTACAGTATACCTTGTGAGAGATTAAGCTGGTTTGGACAAGTGTATAATGTATATGTACCACACGGGGCATTATGTGTCATGGCTGAATGTAATCTCTGCCTTGTTACTGTAGCTCGCGTGCTGCACGTTGGACAAGAGTCAATCTGTGGTACATAATTTATACACATTTCTGTACTGAGCATGATTACCAAAATGTGTCTGTATTTGAACATTTCTTAGACTTGTAAGTGGGGTACAGTGAGGATATGAACATGTAAGAGTAGCATGCCCCTTAGAGATGAGACCTAAGGAGACATGTGGGGTCTATTTACTAAGCCTTGAATGGAGATAAAGTGAATGGGGATAAAGTACCAGGCTTCTCTTAGTAGACCTGATGTAGGCATATGCACACCTGAATGGTAATGACGAAGACACCTGAAGAACTATCTAACTGCTGATAGGACTTCATTCACTATCTATCCATTCGATTCATACAGCAGTAGTTGACGGGTGTGTGGGGAAGGGGTGTTTGTATTTCATCATATTTTACATGTAAATTGCAACTTTCGATTTTTAATGATAACACTGTCAAGGCACCATTCCCTTTTGTGTATATGGCATTTAATCAAATTATATTGTGTACGTATACCTTTCCCATCTTCATTTTTTAATTGGGTGTATGTTGTTACAGTGTGTATATTAAAATCACCATATATAGACTAATTAGTAATCAAGCAATATGTATATATGAATATTACATCCCTATACAATATGGTCACATAATAAGATGACTATAGCAAGCCCAGAACTGGTTCTACCAGTTCACATAGCTAGCTCACAATAGCCCACTAGTATCAACTGACCAAAAAGTTTCAGTAATGGCCCCCATACACGGTGCGATTCAAAGTTGGTAAGATGTGTTGTACGACTGCCGTTGAAATTCTTCCCTTGAAATTTTTCATAAGATGTGGTCAAATGGTGTACAATTGATCATTACGATCATACAATAAGATGCATAGAAGTGAATCAGAATGTACTCAAAAGATCGTAGATCTCTCTGCAAAACTATCTGATCTGCGATCCAACTAGAGGATGGCGGGGACACGCATCGGGGTCGCAGAACACACAAAAAACACCTGTTTTCATAAGATTGGTCTGTACAACCTGTTGAAACTGTCCATATCGGGTAAAAAATCGTACCGTGTATGGGCACCTTTAGACCTGGGACATGAGATTCAAAGTAAAGGTTTAGAAACACCCCTTTTATGAATGCACCTATCAGGTGAGAGCAAAAGGGGGTTTGAATTCCCACACAGCTTAGAGACCAGGGACACACTTAGAGCTCACTCCCTCTCGCACACAGGAACAGATAGATGAACACACACACTCATGCTACTGCAGCCGTAGCAGATAGATGGAATATCAACACTCCTCAATGGAGAATCTGGCCTCTTACCTAGCTGGTGGATAAGTATCTGTCCCTCAAACCACACATGGCTTACAGGGAAAATGTAGATGAAATCATGTGTTTTGTGGTGATGGTTAGTTATGCTTTGATATGTTTAATAATTTAGTGATTTGTACTGTAGTTAGCCTATATGGGTATTTGTAATGATTGGTGTTAGCATACAGTAGATGATGTAGTGTGCTCTAGTCTGTTTTGTAAAGAGTAATGTTTATGGTGTTTTGTGGACAGCATACAGTAAAGTGATTTATAGTGGAGTTTTTATCTAGTCATATATTAGTTTTATATATAGGGATGAATGGCTGGGGTATTGTGTTCTATAGTTAAAGATGGCCGATATCATGATATCCTCTCCTCCCCCGTACCATGTGCATGGAACAATAGTGAGGCCTGGAAAGATTGGGTTTGTGAATGCTGACTTGGGTACGAATGGATTGTGTAGTTGGGATGGAGCTGTTTGCTGTAGAATATATATTTCAGTTTGATGTCAGCTGGTGATTGTAGTTTGTTAAAGGAAATCGTAATGGAGTTTTTGTATTATTCTGTGATAAGGCCTTGGTTCAATGGGAGTTTTCCTGTAAACAAAGGAAGTCCATGTGCTTTTCCATCCCCCTTGAATCTTGTTAAAGCCGACTGTATTTTGGTAGGATTGTGAGGTCTGTATTAGATATTGGAATACTATATAATGCAATGTTTGCCTGAAGATATCACACAGTATTGGTGTGTTTGTATGGTGTAGCAATTGGCATACAATATCCAGTTTGCACATCTATAATAATATTGCAAGGAATGTCTGGTGAAGTTGGTGTATGGATAGATATGCGAATGACTGGATGTATTACAGAGCTACAGCATTATGGGAGTTTTTCTCATATTCAAAATGGAGTCAGGCCTATAATCAAAGGAACTCCATGCGGTTTCCCATCCCCCTTATACACATACATACATACCTCCCACCATGCAACCATCTTGAATTCTCTTTGTCTCTCGCTCTCTCTCTCTGTTATCATCTTTGTATAGTTAATATTGTATTTTGACTAATATTGTGAAGTTTAAATACTGTTTTATGATATACTTTATGTACAGTATGTGGACTTTAAGAGCATTGATTTGATTATTTAAATAGACTTTTACTTTATTACATCTGGTGTGCAATGTTCTTATTGAAATTAAATTAACCAAATGTTTCAAAGGTATATAATTCTGGATAACACTTTGCGAGTTCATATATTAATTATAAATGTTATTAAATGACAAAAATAGAATATTTGCTACTGACATATGAGATTATAAGAGGCAACTGCATGGACAAACAAACGAAGGAAGGGAAAAAGGTAAAAAAAACACGTAACATATGTATACACATTTCTATACTGCTGTGTTTTCAGTTGTAATACAGTATAACAATTGTTGTAATATGTATGACTGAAAATAAACATGTAAGACTGCAGCCTCATTGTGTTTAACGAAACATCTTAATATCCACGTTACTGCCTGGTCCAATTGACTATACTCTGTTTGATAGGTATAGAAATAATAATGTTTACTTTTTTAAATATGTGGTGTTTTTAAAAAACTGTAGGTGGTTCTTTGTTATCCAAACACACAATTTTGATTGTGGCAAAAGCTTTCAAAAGAAAACTATTGGCTGTAATTAAAACAAAAAATGAAACAAAATCTGCCAGGTTGGAGGCATTATAACATACTGTATCAATAATGATTACTTCAATAATGAGTGAGTAGTAGTGAATAGTGCTATGTTCACAATGTTGAGATGTACCAAATTACACTGCAAAAAGACAAAATAAATAACAAAGAGTCAGGATCAGAGTGGGGGATCCTACGCTATAACTTGTACAGGTACCTGGCGGGCTACATGTCATGCTCTGTGATTAACTTCTCTGTGGACAGGCCTCCTGCAAGACTTAGCACACACACTGATTGCTGGATGTACTGTATTACTTGCTCTATACTTTCACCAGTGTACGAATTCAGCGGCGGCTGTTGGGTGCATTGGGAGCAGCTGTCACAGGGAGAAATTTTTGGCTACGTCTTGGGTATGTAGAATTGCAGAAGATGTGTGCATATGCTAGATCTATGAGGTTTTATATATAAATACACTCAAAGTATATATTATAAGGATATTAGATATACTGAAAAGTTCTGGTAGAAATGGTTTGTATTTTATTATTGTGAAATAGTAATGTTAATCAATATTCAAATAATGATATCAGAAATCTCCAGTCATCACTTAAGACTTTAGGGATATCCATGACTGAGCACATATGGTTACATCAAAATGAATGACGTACTAATTAAGTCACCTGTGCTCAAGCATAGATATCCTTGAAACTGGAACTATTGGGGTGCCTTGAAGACTGAGGGGTATATTTACTGAAGTGCGGGTTTATAGAAGTAGGGATGTTGCCCATAGCAACCAATCAGATTCTAGCTATTACCTTCTATAAGGTGCCAGATAACTAAGTAGAATCTGATTGGTTGCTATGGGCAACATCTCCACTTCTATCTGCACTTTAGTAAATATACCCCTGAATTTGTGAACCACTGCTTTAAGGGAAATCTTGGGTATTATACATTATTACTTGTAAAATCATTAATGTACAGGAAGCAAGGTGTATTGTACCATCAGTATTGGATCCAGTGAGGGGAGAGGTGGGGAGGACAAGCAATTGGTACGCGTAAGGGTGTACTGTGTATTTGAGGTTTGGTGTTGTTGTGAGGAGGAAGGATATATTGTGTAATGGAGATTTGATGACCAAGGGAAGGGTGTACTGTGTTTAGGGGAATTTACTATGTGGGGGTTGTAAACATGTACATGTATAATTATACCTATCATCAACATACAATTGGCTTGTGGGCTCATCCTCTTTTTTTTTTTTTCAGTTAAATGGGTTTGGCCAACATGATGCAATCAACTGTCCACATGTTTCACTTCTACTTGCACATCAGCTGGTGAAGGCTCTATTTTACAGTACATTCTTTTAGTTAAGTAGTTCAGTACTTTTACTAGCAGATGATGTATTTAGGTAAGCAATCCATTGCCATCTTGACCTGATATTCAAATAAAGCAAGATTGCCTTATTCCACAAATGACTGTTGGATCCTTAACATTCACATTCATGGTTGGTCTCTACTCAGGCCGATATTTGTGGCAAGACCATGTTGTCCTAAGGCTAGAACACCAAGGATTCAGGAGTGGCACACTGCCCACTGCACATGTTTTTTTTTATTTTGTATATAAATCATTATTTAAATAATTTAATCTGGGGCCATATTGATGTAGTTGTGTTTGGGATAATGAATCTTTATAGTAGTTGGATGGAGGGAAAACCTTTCCTTGCCATGGGATGAAATATATAGCTTACTATTTCCCCTGAACAAAAAGTTATCACTGTCCCCCATATTACCCACAGCATGGGAAGTCATCTTATGATAAAGCATACACTCACCACTTTTAGCATTTAGTATATGGTGCTTATCCAAAGACCAGCCGCCTAGGTTTGAGGGATCCAGCTCAAAACCTTGCAAGATTGCTGTTCTTTTCTCCCACAAAATAAGACCGAGACACGTTTCATATTCAAAGCCAACAGACACTAAAGCAAACAATGAAATGCATTAAATCTAAAGGCTGCAGCAACCATCAAACATCTAAATTGTAAACATGACAAATAAAAAACAATACATATTAGCGCAAATCACAACTTTTTAATTATATTAAATGGCAGAAAAAATATATGCTGCTTAAAAATGCCACAACAGAAATGGATGCGAATACACAAACTAGAAATTTTGAATAATATAACAGTAGATAATATATAAATCAGAACAATTTGAATAATGGAGGACTGACACTCTTTTTTTTTCTTTCTTTACGCTTACAGTTGAATAGTTCATCTTCTTTCAATTGCTTAGAACATTTGCAGTATAGTGATAAATGATACTATCTGTTCTTTGTACTTTTGTATTCTGCACAGTGGTTGCGCTGAATCTGAATTTCTTGAAGCAGAGCTCTAATGGCAATTTTAGAGGTTTTAACATAATAAATATATATCTTAATTCATTTTCCTTTCCGATTAAATTGTGAAGCTGTAATTTGGAGTTGCTCTCTCCCCAAAGTTCATTAGTGAAATTTCACAATAATATCTTGTTAGCGTTGTTAGGTTGGAAAGTGCCCTGTTGGAAAGTGCTGTGTTTGTGGTTATACAATTAGACATAGTGAAAGACTAATAGGGAGGTTTTTTTCTTTATGGTTCGAGAAGTGATTAAACATACTTGTTAGTACCTGAAAAGTTTTGCCAGCTTATATTGTTCTAACTTGGGAAAAAGCTAAACCTTAGAACTCCGCAGTTTAGAAACATAATCACTTAAAAATGTACTGATGAAGCTCTAGTTATCAATGAAGTTTGGATTTAAAAAAAAAAAATAGATACATTTCTAGAAGATGTATTAATGCTAAACAAAAAGCAGGGTTGGACTTTGTACAAAAGCCTTCAGTCAGTCAGTCTGGTATTATGTCATCAAAGCTATGGATGATGCCATCATAGGGCATCAATGCCAATTTAGTTCTCCAGTGCTGCACCAAGCATAGGTACAACCTGAGTATAATAAGAAATGCAAGCCAACCTGACCTGAAATAAATGAATGAACCACCTAAAAGGCTGTGGCCACTGGAATAAACGGTCGCAGTGTTGATACATGTATGCATATTATACAGATTAAGGGCATGATTCATAGTTGTACACAAAAGCACAGATGCTGCATCAAATGTCGCAGTGGGCATCTTTGGTAAATAGATGCCTCCTGCCGGCTTCTCTTATTCTCTGTCCAGAGACACAGCATTGGAACAACTGCGTGAACATCAGACATCTGAGTAACCTCATAATGTTCAGTGAAATCGCGCTCCCGGGACCTAGTAAAGCTGCAACCGAGGACGCAGCCACTGGCTTTGGCATGCTCAGAAAATGGGTATTCAGACGCCTGACCATTACACCAACAAGGACTGCAATGACATTGCATTCAAATACATATACCTTAATATGGAGTTGGTCCCCCTTTTGCAGCTATAACAGTTTCCACTCTTCTTGGAAGGCTTTCCACAAGATTTTGGAGTGTTTCTGTGGGAATTTGTGCCCATTCATTCTGTAGAGCATTTATGAGGTCAGGCACTGATGTTGGTCGAGAAGGCCTGGCTCACAATCTCTGTTCCAGTTCATCCCAAAGGTGCTCGATGGGGTTGAGGTCAGGCTCTGTATAGGCCAGTCAAGTTCTTCCACGCCAAACTCATCAAACCATGTCTTTATAGTCCTTGCTTTGTGCACTGGGGCACAGTCATGTTGGTATAGAAAAGGCCTCCCCCAAACTGTTTCCTCAAAGTTGGAAGCATAGCATTGTCCATAATGTCTTGGTATGCTGAAGCGTTAAGATTGCCCTTCACTGGAGATAAGGGCCCTAGCCCAAACCCTTAAAATCAGCCACATAAAATTATCCCTCCTCCACCAAACTTCACAGTTGGCACAATGCAGTCAGACAGGTAACGTTCTTCCAGCATCCGCCAAACCCATCTGACTGCCCAACAGAGAAGCTTGATTCGTCACGCCACATAACACATTTCCACTGCTCCACAGTCCAATGTCGGTGTGCTTTACACCACTCCGTCCGACGCTTGGCATTGGACTTGGTGATGTGAGGCTTGCATGCAGCTGGTCGGCCATGGAAACCCATTCCATTAAGCTCCCTCTGCACAATTTTTGTGCTTACATTAATGCCAGTGGATGTTTGGAACTGTTCAGGTATGGAATCAACAGAGCATTGGTGACTTTTATGCACCATGTGCCTTAGCAGTCGTTGGCCCAGCTTTGTGATTTTACGTGGTCTTCTGCTTCGTGGCTGAGTTGCTGTTGTTCATAAACGCTATCACTTTCTAATACTATCACTTACAGTTGACCGTGGAATATCCAGCAGGAATGAATTTCCACGAACCGTCTTATTGCAAAGGTGGCATCCTATCACAGTACCACGCTTGAAGTCACTGAGCTCTTCAGAATGACCCATTTTGTATCACAAATGTTTGCAAATGGAGACTGCATGGCTAGGTGCTTGATTTTAAACACCTTTGGCAACGGGTCTGATTAAAACACCTCAATTCAACAATTAACAGGTGTGGAAAATATTTTGGTCTATATAGTGTATGTAGCAAAAAAAAGGTTTGCGGAACTTGCTATGTGTTAGCCTAGTTACACAGAGCAGATAAAGCAGTCTTCCACATGTGGTGATTCCTTTCAAAATTACAAAACTGTATAAATAACATACAAGTACAAGATAAAAAGCGATTACTCAGATAAGATAAAAAGCAAATAAGTACAATGACTGGGTGGTATGATGCAGCTTCCATTTCCACACAATTGATCCAACAGTGCTCACAGGGATATCGAAGCACTTGGATATTATTTTTTTACCTTTTTCTAACTCTCTGGGCTTCATTTCAAAGCTTTTCTTTAGGTTCACAGTTTGATCAATGTTATTTACATTTGTTTCCTTTCCATAAAAGATGAAATTTTTAATGATTCACAGATAGAGGGCAATCTTTCATCTGTGTAAACTTGCTTCCACAGCACAGGGGTCTAATACTTATTCAAGCAGCAGTTTACAGTTTTTATTTTTTTTATGCGTTTTAAAATAAATGTTAAGACCCTAATGTTTCCCAATACTCCATGTAAGTGTTATTAGTAATACAGACACATATTTAGATTTTTTTTTTTTAGGAGGTTGAATACTTTTGCAAGTCATTGTAAATTAGAGTAGTTGAGTGGAATGAGGATGCGTGGACCCAATTTGAATGCTTATATTTTAGGTAATTCCTTTCTGTGCAGAGGTTTCACAGCCATTCCATTCCACAAAATTACTTCATTTTAGCTCGGAGAAACTCTTACATGGCACACGTTCTTCTATTTACATTTCATAGAATTGTATTTCTAGGTGCACTTTAAACAATTTTAAAGCACTATAATAAAAATCATCAAACAAAAAAATCCATATACAGTATAATAAAGGCAAAATCATTGTCCTCTCACTAATATTTACATAAGGGACCAGGAGAAAAACTGCAAAGTTTTATTAATAAATTAAATCATTCAAGTGTCTGCAGCCAAGTAGCGTTATGGTGTGTACACACGTGGCGATATAAATGATCGATTTGAAAAATAACGATATTATCGTTACCGTTATCGTTCAAATCGGTCATTTAAATGGTCCCTACCAACTTACCATCGACCAGAGATGTCTGGCCACGTATGGACGATAGCGATATCGTTCATCGGCCGTGCATGCCGGTCAACTTGCTCCATATCGAGCAGGTTACTATAGGGACCCACGATCTCTATAGTCGTCGGTAAGTATGTGGTGTGTTGGGTGATCGATCATCGAGCACACCAGGGAGGGTGCATGACGATGGGTAATCGATATTGATCATCCAGCACACCAGGGAGGGTGCATGACGATCTGCCAGCGATATCGTATCGCTGACTGATCGCTACATGTGTATGCACCATTAGATTCAGAACGCAAAGATTTCTGTATCAGAAGGTAAGGCTGATAAGTATTCCTAGGCCACAACTAGCTCAGGGATAAAGCAACCACTTTATTTATAAAACATGAATTCCTACTGCAGTAATACGTACCTACGGCATCTGACAGTCCATACACTTTTTGACCATATGCGTCATTTTTATCCCAGACAAACGTATAGGCTAAATTTGGTGATGCTTGGAATGTCTTCTGGAATAAATGTCCTTCAACTGCCACCATTAAATGAACTTTAAGAAGGTTAAGCGGGACCGTAGATTGGGTCATAGTGATCTTTAATAGTGACTTGTACCCCTGAGTTCGAGAACTTAGATAGCAAAGTCTTAGGTTTGAGCCTGGCATCTCTATCTCCTCATGAAGAACCTAAGAAAAAGAAAAACATTTAGATTTCGTTAAAAACGATACAGAAATCAGTGATATATATCTATATATATATATATATAATATAATTTAAATACAAAGATATATATATATATATATATACATATATAAAAAGTGGGAGGCACATATAGAAACCGTTGCAATTCCTACACCATTCACCTGAATTGGATGTAATTACGCTCAAATTAAATCTGAAAGTCTACAGTTAAAGCACATCTTCTTTGTTTCATTTCAAAGCCATTGTGGTTGTGAATAGAGGCCAAAATATGAAAATTCTGTCAATGTCCCAATATTTATGGACCTGACTGTATATATATATATATTTATATATATATATATATATATATATAGTCAACGAAAAAATTTATATCACCGTGCGCAAGATGTTGGTCTCAGCTTATAATACAGGTAAAGTCCTTTATTACAAATTCACTGTTTGCAGCATGTTTCTCCAAGTATCCTCCTCAGGAGTTCAATATAAGAATTTCTGGTCAAAGAAGGAGAACGGTGCGCACTACAGTTAGTAAATGAAATGATTTATTTAATAGAGCACACATAGACAACTGTATTAGGATAGCAAAATGGCTACTGACAGCCATTTCTATTCATGGTTCTTATGTGTGTATCAGACATGAAGTGGTATCAGGCATGAAATGGTACAGGAATGTGGAAGCTGACAGGCCATAAATCCTTTAGGCGTTGTCTACTGCGATGTACGCTTGCATTAAGTTTTAGAAGTCCTTATCAGTAGTTAACCAATAAAGTAGTTTGAAGTAGGTTTATGCCCATATTAGTAAGAGTTAGATGGGTATGCAAGTAGGATACTATATAAACAAAGAACAAAGAAGCTTCCAGTGGCCTGCCCTATGCCTGGACCAGAGACTGCAGCTGGTGGCTAGGATGTTGTTCGTTCCAGCTCTATTATGAGAGGAGGCTCCTGGATCGTGTAACCATCTTATATTCCGAAACTAAGTAACTATTATTCTTCCATATCTTGTTATCTGTTGTAATAAATTATATCTTTTTTCAAGATATTGGTTTGTGTCACTTAATTAACCTTCTGTATCCAAGAACCTTATCTCGTTCCACCGGGAACATTAAAGTGGTGTCAGAAGTGGGATACAGAGAGTTAATAGTCATAAATCTGCTTGGAATGTGTAGTCGATTGTTTTAGCATTGCTGTGCAAACGTAGTGTTGTGCAAATGCAGGGTTGTGAATGAGGGAGGTGTGACCTGATCAGTCACAGAGTGTATACTGTACATCACAGTATATCTGTATGTTGTCTGTTTACTGTCTTTGTGTTTGTGTTGTTGAAACAAACAAGAATAATGCATTTTAAGATTTTTAAGAAATTTGCAAATATGTTGAAAAGTGAATTAGGATTTCAGCTGGCTGATTTCCAGAAAAAGCATAATGTTGGTTTTTCACTGCCTGGTATTGATAAGCGTAAAAATAGTGAGATTTTGCATAGACCAATATATGTTGAAAGAAGTGTAAAATCTGTTGAGAAGAATGCAGTGATAAGAAAACCTGTCTCACAGACAGAGAGAGTAAGCCTGAATTCACATTGTCCCAGAAATTCCATAGGGAGGGGGAGTGAATCCCCACAAGTAAGAGCTGAGATGTCAGCTAGCGCAGAAATAAGTGCTGATTTATTACACACAGAAAGTGTAGAAATTAGTGAGTTTGAGATACACAGAGAAGTGTGTCAGAAAGAACTTGAAACAGAAATTAAGCAATGTATTCACACTACAGTAAATTTGTTTGATCTGAGCAGTGTGATGAAAATTTATGATTTGACAACATGTGAACAAATTGATGAAACCCATGAATGCAAAGAATATGTCCAGAAATCAGAGTCAAAATTGAATGCAGATGAAGTTTCTAATAACATGCCATTGGTTAGTGATACTCTTAAGGTGAATGATGGTATGTCTGACTTGTCCAGGAGTGTCCCGTTTGCTATGCAATGTGAACTGATTGAAAAAAAAGATGTGTGTGCATGGCCATTCAGAGGGGTGTCGCTAAGTGGTGGTGATGATGCCTTTTGCCTTGCCCAATAAGACAAAAGTGAAGGGGTGGGAATTAGGCAGGATTGCAGTTATAGACCATACCCCTGAGGCTGAAGACTCCCATTGTGACAACATTACTTTTACATGGCATGATCAACGTATCATTGTTGAGTTTAACAATGCAAAAAGTGAACAAGATGTGTTTTCTGATGAAACATCCATTGCCAATGATGTTCATAGTTTACTTGCTCATTGTGAAGGAGGGGTTGGTGGGTACACACTGACTAACGACAAGGGGCATACATGCATTACAGACACACTGACTGTGGGAATATTTTGTGACAAAGTTGCAGATTTTGTGTTTGGTAATGAAATTCGCATCCCAGTGTATTTCCTTATAAAGCCTTACCAGCCAAAGGTTTTGAAGCAGCTGAAAGACACACAGTTGCTAACGACAATGGCAGAAACTCTCATGCTGATTGATGAGTTCAAAGTGATACTTGCTGACCGAGTGAAATTTAAACCAATGTTTGAACTGTCCACACTGGATTTCTTTATGATCACAGCTCCACGGTGGTGGGAAGATTTCCAAGACAGAGAGCATTATTGGTTCAAGACTATGGTGCTATCTGCACCCACACAGGACTGTTGTGGATTTTTGCTGAAGCAAAGCAGCTATCTTTACAAGCTGACAGCCGACAGACTGAAGAAGGGTCTAGCGAACTTGTGGAATCTATGACTGTTTTTCAAGTCACTGACAAGACTGAATGCCCTGTAAGTCTTCACACTGAGAAATGGACATTTGACACAAAGTCTATATGGACTGCTGCTGTCCAAAGCTGGAAGATCGACGTGGGACATGCTGATACACACACCTACAGCTTCAATGGTGTGTGCACAAGTGAACTGAGCACAGAACATGGTGTGCAATTCACCGCAAAGACAGCACTGATGGTGCTAGAACTGTTAAGCCATGACGGAGCTGAAGCTGCATTTGAGCAAGCTCAAATCAAAGGGATTCCTTACATCCAAATCATGGTCAGAGACATTGCAAAAACCTGTTACGTTTGCCAACAGCTGGAAATGTGGCCTACCTTGCTTGCTACTGAAGGCCTCATATACTGTGTAATAATGACTGCACAAGTCTGGCAATTTGAATTCATCGTTTGCCACCAAGAAGATGGAGGACAAGTGCTGTACTGAACAGCTTCAAAACACTTATTCAGGAGTGAAGTTGTCTTAAGCAGAGTGATACAACATAAGAGACTTTCCTGAAGATGTGACACAGACTGATTTGTTGATATTATGGGATGTCCAAGAAGATTCAAGCAGGCAGACACCCATTTTACAGAAACAACATGGAGTATATTGGGTTATCTATGCTTCATACCATTCACAAAACTGACATCAGTATGATTGAATGAGTGAATGTGTTGCTTAGGAAACAGGAATGTTCACATATATATACAATGTTGGGGTTTTTAGAGCAGGCTGTATACAGTATATATATTTTGATAACTGGAGGGTGGTAAAAGGTTGAATTTTAAAGTAAGATATCTGGTGCACAGACACAAACACTTATGATAAGTTGTTAAGAAATGTTTAGTAGGAAGAGAATAGAGACAGGTGTAAGAGATAATTGCAGCAGGATAAGTAAATGCTAATTTTATTTTGTTGATATGGTTTATCTCACACTGTTTATTTGTTTAAGCCAACAGGTTGCTGGTTGAATCGTCGCTGGAGGTGAGACGGCGCTGGCGTGCCTGAGATGACGATGGCCAGAGAGTGATTTGTTATACAGGAGATAGAGTCCAGGAGGACAACAGAGTTATATATCTGATGGCACAGCTATTACATACATCTGTGTGTATTGTGCAAGACTGAACTTGTGCCATATATTGGTTGGATCCACACTCTCACCAATATTCTCAAGACTTTTTCAAGATTTAATTGAACTGAACTTTATTTTACTTTACTGATAATAATTATCTTATAAGTAACTGATATATTTGATATAATCATATGTATTATTCACTGTTTTATTAGAGTATTCACATATAAAAGGGGATTGTTTATGTTTGAGTGCATGGTGGGTAGAAAGATATTTTAAATATTGGATGTAGGAGCTCAATTGATTAATACTGCCAGGGAATGGTGGGCTCTGTTAAACATTACACGTAATTGTAGTGATACCCCAGACATGATGCAATTAACACCTGATCCTGATAAGAGCAGAGATCTTTTGGCCAATGTATACACTGTGGTGGCTAATATTCCATATATTCTTCCAGATGATTTGTATTACCTTTGTGGGAGAAAAGCCTACAAATGGTTGCCCTATGGGGGATTTGGTAATTGTACATTGGGACGTTTGATACCCACCACATTCTTTACAGATGGGAATCAAGTTAATACCAAGCAGATTCCACATCATTTGCTGACCAGTGCGGCCTTTAAAACAGTATTATGAGGAAAGTTGGTCACAGTGGTTCAACCCTGTTCAGGGTTGGTTCACTGGTTTACTGCATATGCTTACTTATGGAATCATGATTATAATATGTATGTATCTTGGGATCAAGGTATTATTTCTTTGTGTAGGGAAATGTTGTAACATGCTGGATTCTGTTAAATTAATGCCGATTAGGAGGAAAGATTCCTATGAGAACATGATATACATGTCTTCCACACCATAAGCCAAAGGGTGGATTGTATTGGGATAGCAAAATGGCTACTGACAGCCATTTCTATTCATGGTTCTTATGTGTGTATCAGACATGAAGTGGTATCAGGCATGAAATGGTACAGGAATGTGGAAGCAGACAGGCCATAAATCCTCTAGGCGTTGTCTACTGCGATGTACGCTTGCGTTAAGTTTTAGAAGTCCTTATTAGTAGTTAACCAATAAAGTAGTTTGAAGTAGGTTTATGCCCATATTAGTAAGAGTTAGATGGGTATGCAAGTAGGATACTATATAAAGGACCAGAGACTGCAGCTGGTGGCTAGGATATTGTTCGTTCCAGCTCTATTCTGAGAGGAGGCTCCTGGATCGTGTAACCATCTTATATTCCTAAGCTAAGTAACTATTATTCTTCCATATCTTGTTATCTGTTGTAATAAATTATATCTTTTTTCAAGATATTGGTTTGTGTGGCTTAATTAACCTTCTGTATCCAAGAACCTTATCTCGTTCCACCGGGAACAACAACTTACATTTAAGTTTCCAGCAAGCAGCATACACATTATGGCAAAATATTGCGGGATTCGCGGAAGCCTCAGAGCGACACCAACAGCCTGGATGTAAACAACAGCGCTTGTGATCTTAACCGGTGTTAGCGGTGCTCGCGACTCGGCTCGCTCCCCCTCTTACAGACTTTACCAAGAAAGCGGCGGCGTCACAACGTCGTGATGTCACCAACGTTGTGACGCCGCCGCTTTCTTGGCTTTGAGGCTCCTGCGAATCCCGCTATATTTTGCCATAATGTGTATGCTGCTTGCTGGAAACTTAAATGTAAGTTGTCTATGTGTGCTGTATTAAATAAATCCTTTCATTTACTAACTGTGGTGCGCACCGTTCTCCTTCTTTGACCATATATATATATATATATATATATATGTTTTTCTATAGCTCCACCCTCAGTTCCTGAACTTATTTTCCAAGAAATATAGCCATGTATATACTGTATGTATTTATATATATATATATATATATACACACAGTATATATATATATATATATATATATATATATATATTTATCTCAAACTTTTAAAATGTATTATTCCCTCTCAGAGCTTTTAGCAGCTGTATTGTATTAAAATTAATGTGTTGTTTCTTGGAACAACATTTTCTATTTGGTGGAGTTATACCACTCTGGTGTGTGACGTGATCTTACCCTATAATAATAATAATAATAATAGCCAGTGGAATAAAGAGAATTGCTAGAGTAAAAAAGGGACTGAATCACCTGGTGACTAATAGCTAGACTGAAGCAATTATACATAATGTGCTGTGCTGGTGAAGTGGCTGTTACGTTGGTTAGGAATGGATGGATAGAAGTTATGCCACTTAAACATTCAAAGTCTATATGAACTACAACTGTAATATGTACAAGCAATTAGTCTGACAGCAGCTTCAATATAAGTTGTTTATAAGTTGTTGCACGGCTTCCCTAGTTGCATCATTCATATGTTTAACAACTGTCGTTTCGTAAAATGTTGGGACAGCCTTGGACTGTATAGGCTACATACTGAGATTACCAGAGACATTTTTTTTTTTTACTTTTCATAATAACTTGTTATTTTTTTGTGAGTTGGACTGTGTCCATCTATATAGTTATACCACTTCTGTGGTTGAAGAATTACAAGCTGAAGCAAACATTTATTTATATTACCGTAATGGAGCACAACTGTAAATACAGTCCTGCTTCTTATACACAGCTATTGATACAGCACATTATCAACAAGGACACACTATCAGGTTATATAAAATGAATAGTTATAGTTCATTAGTGCCCATGCATGAACATAAATGAGTTCCAGCTGTAGTGTGCATCCACAGAACAGTCACAGAATCTTCTGTATACTGTATGCAGGGCTCCAGTCCCATAGTGGCATGACCACGTCCCTTACAAAAATACGAATATGAATAACAGGGCGCTGTTTGACCCTCAGCCGGGGCAAATCCAGGAAAGGGGGGCAATCAGTGCGATCAATCCAAGCCCCCCCTGTGTATTAGCATCTTACCTTGCTCCTCCTTGGCGGCACCATCTTCCCAGTGATATTTGGTAAGATGGCGCGTGCGTACAAAAGAGCAAAGACTGGCACAGTGCCAGAGTCTTCGCTTTCACTGTGCGGGGCAATATTCTAAAAGATGTTACTGGGAAAATGGCACTCTGGAGGAGGGACACACTTGCCAGAGCAAAATAAGTATATTCGGGGGGTTGGGGGCGGCAGACCTGGACCCCCAACAAGCCCGGGCCCAGGTAATTAGTTCCCGCCCCCCCTCCCTTGACTGTATGTATATAATATTATTTTTTTGCCATATTATTACCATAGGAACGAAAGTGACATAAAATACAGAACACTGCAGAATATGTATATAAGCATTGCTGCATCAGCAGTCATAATACTCAAATAAGCAGCGGGGGCAAAACTCAAAGGTTGGGCAGTGAGGAGGAGATGGTGGCAGAAGCGAGGGCAGGAAAAGCATATGAGGGAAGAGGGCCCTGCTCGTCAGAGCTTATAGTCTAAAAGGGGGGATGCAGTCTAAAAGGACGTGAATACAGATTTGTCCACATACATCTGTACTACGTGTGCTACAAGTCGTTACACATAAAGTGTGAGAACCGTGCGACTCTGTAGCGCCGAGCATCTTTACGTGCAACTTTTTCCTTAAAATGTGTCTTATGCGCAAAGTGACGCTAATAGGAAACACAAGCAGCTTCTGCCAATTAAAATTATTTACAGCATGCCTATATTCTGTGTGCGACTGCGGCTGTATCTGTATGTGAAATGCTATGTTACACTGTAACAGCCGCTGACACTGTAATGTAGCATTTCACATGCAGATACACCCGCAGTTACACACAGAATATAGGCATGCTGTAAATAATTTTAATTAGCAGAAGTGACTGCGGCTGTATCTGCATGTGAAATGCTACGTTACACTGTAACAGCCACTGACACTGTAATGTAGCATTTCGCAATCAGAGATACACCCGCAGTTACACACAGAATATAGGCATGCTGTAAATAATTTTAGTTAGCAGAAGCGACTGCGGCTGTATCTGCATGTGAAATGCTACGTTACACTGTAACAGCCGCTGACACTGTAATGTAGCATTTCGCAATCAGAGATACACCCGCAGTTACACACAGAATATAGGCATGCTGTAAATAATTTTAATTAGCAGAAGTGACTGCGGCTGTATCTGTATGCGAAATGCTACGTTACACTGTAACAGCCGCTGACACTGTAATGTAGCATTTCACATGCAGATACACCCGCAGTTACACACAGAATATAGGCATGCTGTAAATAATTTTAATTAGCAGAAGTGACTGCGGCTGTATCTGCATGTGAAATGCTACGTTACACTGTAACAGCCGCTGACACTGTAATGTAGCATTTCGCAATCAGAGATACACCCGCAGTTACACACAGAATATAGGCATGCTGTAAATAATTTTAATTAGCAGAAGTGACTGCGGCTGTATCTGCATGTGAAATGCTACGTTACACTGTAACAGCCGCTGACACTGTAATGTAGTATTTCGCAATCAGAGATACACCCGCAGTTACACACAGAATATAGGCATGCTGTAAATAATTTTAATTAGCAGAAGTGACTGCGGCTGTATCTGCATGTGAAATGCTACGTTACACGTAACAGCCACTGACACTGTAGCGCAGCATTTTCCATGCAGATACACCCGCAGTTACACACAGAATATAGGCATGCTGCATATCTTTTTAGTCAGCAGCAGCTGCTTGTGCCTCCTATTCACACCGCTTAGAGCATCACGGAGTAGATATCATGGAGGAGACCTCCATGCAAACAAGGGCTGAGCAAGGAAATATACTTTAACAAAGTAAAACAAAAGCAACAGCAACATAACACAGTAAAACAAGACCTTTCCAAGTTTATCTAGTTCTTTTGCTGCCTTTATTTCTGTGCCCATGATTCTTTTGACCGTGTATTTAGTTCTACACAATAAACACCACAATGCTAAAATCTTTTTTCCTGAATAAAGAAAAAAGTATTACAAACTACAAAGTGATCTATGCAGTCTTAGAACTTTATAATGTACTGGTTAAGATAAATGATACACTTGAATAACAAAAGAATATATATTTTTTTCTTATTATCTGTGTATGACTTTTTGTACTAACCCTGAGCATTTTAAGATTTAATGTATCTTTAGAAAATACAATTCTGCAGAGATTACATTGTATTGCGAACCTCTAGTTGAACCTGTGCATTCCAAGTGAAATAAACAGGAATGTGATCCCTCTGAAACCATACAAGTAACTACTCTGAAATGGTAATTTGTTTGTTAAGTATTATGGTGTATATTATCACTGCACAATGCTTCGCTTTTTATGTATGCATGATGCATTGCTTCAGATTGACTACCTGCGTCTCTGGGACGATAGGGTTCCGTCTGGGTGAAGAGCTGAAGAAGGTGGAAAGAGGAGAAGAGATAATAACTGGGTCAGGTCTCACAAAGCCACTTAAGTCACAGCTAGGAATGGTGTTTTCTTCTGTCTTCATTGCAAGGGTGTCCATTGCATAAAAGCTGTTCCAAGGCAGCCACACAGTCCTCTCTTGGCTCATGAAGGGGGCTCGCTCAAAGTGAAGAGTTAAGGAAGCTCCGCCATTGGCTATTAAGTCAAACCTGAAATGAAAACATATTGGGAAAACCTTATAGTACAATATTAACTGCAATTGTTGCAAATTAATTAGAGATGCCCAGGGGCACTGGTAGGCTTTGCCATGAGGGACCCAATTCCTGTGTCTCAGTTACAGAGTTAGTGGTAATTGTTTAAATTTAATGGATTTATAGAAGTTATATATTTTATTAAAATGCGGTTACAAAGGGTTTTCTTTCCTTAGTATAGAGAGACAGATCAATCAATGTCACAAAGTTGTTGGCATCTCTGATTCAGTGATGGACGGTATTGCACAGTGACAAGGAAGCGGTTCTGCAGTACCGACAAGGAAGCGGTTCTGCAGTACCGTCCAACTAAATGTAAATGAAGCAGGAGGTGTCTGTAGGAATGTCAGGAAGTTGTTGGCAGAATACATTTTAAGAAAAAAGGTTTCCTCAACTCAGTTACTGCAGAACACTGGTACATAGCTAAGGATGCAATATATGCTTACAATACGTCACAATGAATATAAATAAATTCCGATTACCCAGACTAGAAGCAGAAAATCTGAAAATTAAAATAAAGAAGACCAAGAAAAGATTTGTGGAAGGAGAACATGACTGAGGTACGAATAAGCAGGTATAAGGTGAAAGGGGAAATATATACATGAAGGTAAAGGGTGAGGGGGTGGCCTTAAGCTCATACTGGGTTATGGAGGGGTTATTTCTTTTTTCCATGAATAAATATAAATAAAACGCATCTCAGCATGGTGTAGTGGTAAATGGCCAGTGGAGTGGGCCAGGGCAAGTTTGTCAAATATGCTGTTGGAGCTGTTTGCCATATTGGTCTGGGTGGAGCTATGGGTAAGGGCTTTCAGGATCAGAGACTTTGGTGTCACGGCGATAAAGAGTGTGCTCATGGCTATTAGTAACCCTCTAGTAATAATCTTCTTCATCATCCTGTAATTAATCTGTTGCATCAGTTAAAATGGAACATTTTCCTTCATACAAAGCACCTGTCAAGGATTGGAGAATGGGAGAGCTGACATGCAGGGTATCAGAGTCAGTGGTAACATGGACACTAGTGGACAGCACTTGGGCAGAATATGATACAATAGGGCGTGAATGGCAGACTTGGAATTTGTTTATTCAATTGTCCAGGAATGTTAAGGAATATTGCTCTTGTTTTTAGGTTTACATTTTTTCAGCCAAACTGGGTCGGCCAAAGAATAAAAGACCTGGCAAAATAATTTATCATTGCTGTAATAATTTATATATATATATATATAATAATAATAATAATAATAATAATAATAATATGTGTGTGTGTACTAGGCACATATCGTATATCCCAATATGCAGGGGTATGCTGCTGGTGCGGCCACACAGGGCGGCATCACCTGGGGGGGTGGTATTACGTTTCCATACTTTGGGGGGGTGGGGGGCCTTGCCCTGCCTAGTTTGGCAGTCCCGGGCCCCACAATTTCTGATGGCAGCCCTGTAGCGCTATATATGCTAAGAGTTTGACATTGAAATTTTGCTTTCCCTCTGGACATCTTAGTGTCATTGAGAATAAGGGAGATAGGAGCTCATTCAGACCCGCTCGCTAGATGCGATCGCTCGCTCCGAGCGTATGGAAATTCGGCTAAGTGACGTCAAGGCAACCGCTCGCAGAGCAAGTCATAAGCACACCCACTTTATTTTGGCAAACGATCACTTTTGAATGTAGACGCCCACCAGCCTGTCTAAAGACGCCCACTTGCGTACGTCATCTCCAGGAAGTGCATGAAACCATTGGTACATCAAGTGCCATCGGATGCGATCGCAGCCCTTGAGGTTGACTATACCCTGCCGCATGCACTGCGAGCACTTCAGTGTATATTTCTAGCAAGTGACATATCCTATGACGCTGGCTGTTAATTATGCATGCCTCTGAAACGGCGTTTAAAAACTTGCTCATGCGCACTGCGAACTATACGCATGCGCACATTTGCAAACATTGCCAGCAACGGGCGATCGCTGGCTAGCGAGCAGGTCTGAATCAGGTCCATAGTGTGCAGATAATAAATAGTTAACACTGAGTTGCAGGGATATAAGGAGCAGCAGACAGGGGAAGTTTTGGATCTGCTCTTTAGTGCATCCAGGATCTACTACAGGCATGTCAAACATGTGGCCCGAATAAACATTCTATGCGCCCTGACTGTGTGGACCCAAATATATCAGCGCCGATCGGGCAGTGTTAACTTTATTTTAAACTTTATTTAGTCTCTGAAGCTATCAGAGACTAAAGAAGCCTCTGATCGCTTTAGAGGCCAGCGTTCCTAGTGCTGCAGTGCGCGGGTGACTTCATGACATCACCCGCGTCGCCCACGATGAGAGGAGCCTGTGCCTGCTGCTCTGGATCTAATTAGATCTAGTCAGCGGCAGCGCCTACGCGGGAGTCATGACGGCGTGGACTGGAGCGGTGCCCAGCGGCCACCATGAAGAAAGGTAGGTACTGCACAGGTGAGTGGGGCCTGTTCTATACTGGGAGGGTGCACAGCATAAGGGGCACTACTGGGGCACAACATAAGGTGCACTACTATGGGCATTACTGGGGGCACTGCATAAGGTGCACTACTGGGTGCACTGTATAAGAGGCACTACTGGGGGCACAGCATAAGGTGCACTACTAGCGGCATTACTGGTGGCACTGCATAAGGGGCACTACTGGGTGCACTGCATAAGGGGCACTACTAAGGGCATTACTGGAGGCACTGCATAAGGGGCATTACTGGGGGCAATACTAGAGACATTACTGGGGGCTCTGCATAAGGGGCATTACTGGGGGCACAACATAAGGGGCATTACTGGGGGTACTGCATAAGGTTCACTACTAGGGGCACTGCATAAGGGGCAATACTAGGGACATTACTGCGGGCACAACATAAGGGGCATTACTGGGGCACTGCACTGCTCTTCCTGTGCCTCCCTGAATTTGTGCTCTTCTGTTTCCCTGCTAGTGCCGGATACCTGACCAAAGGGCCGTGACCTGCTTGCTGGGTGCAGCTTAAACCCAAATCCCAATTGGAGAGGTCACTGGTGAACATCTCCCAGTAAGTTAGATTCCGCACCTTTGGTCAGGTTTCGCCAACATCCGGTACTGGCGGATGAAAAAGACATATATTCAGGCTACTGGTCCCTTCACTCCCTAGGGCCTCGACTTCAGGCCTTCTGGCCTAAGACCCCCAGAGTGCAAACGTGACAAGTTGCTGGAAACTGAAAAAGGAAGTTTTCAGTCTCTTTAAATCTATTTGTAAGCAGTGTATGGGTAAGCTGGGTTTGTCAGAGGCAGAACAGAAGATGCCATGCCAGGTGGGGTTTAAGTGACAAGATAAACATGTACATCATGGGATTGGAATCAAGTCTCGTTGGATTGTATGTAAGGCCCAAATTGGTGCTATATTTAAAATGAAAAGGGGGAGGAAGAAGAATGGCATATTTGGGTAGAGGCAAGAGACAAGGCAGTGGGGTTAAGGTAATGGGATAAAGAAGTAGTAGTTGGCGAGCAAGATAAATTATGACCAATCACGATTACTAATAAAGTTAATCATTATTGTAATGTGGTTGGTGATGGTGACAAATAGATGCTGGGGGTACACGAGAACTGGGGATCAGGCAAGAATATATATTAACAAGCTAACTTGTGGGTAGCACAGACGGTGTAATGGTTAGTGTTACTGCCTCACAGCACTGATGTCGTGGGTTCGGTTCCCACTATGGCCCTAACTGTGTGGAGTTTGTTTATTGCTCCGATTTCCTCCCACACTCCAAAAAAATATACTGGTAGGTTAATTGGCTCCCAACAAAAAAAATTAACCCTAGTGTGTGTGAGTAGGGAATATAGATTGTAAGCTCCTCTGCGGCAGGGACTGATGTGAATGGCCAAATATTCTCTGTAAAGCGCTGCGGAATATGTGTGCGCTATATAAATAACTGGTAATAAATGTGCGATCTGTAACAGGGAAATTGTGGTGAGGCAGATTCAGATGGAAGATGGAGCTGTCTGCCATGTAGATTTTACACAGCCAGTTGTGTGGGTGCTTCAGAACCCAAAATGAATATTTGTGCTGCCACGCCATTTTAATGTCATATGGAGGATGTAATGAGATCAGACCAAATGATTTTTAAAAGTTGGCTCCTAATCATAGATATAATGCATTCGGGACCAACAGGGACTGGAGAAATCAGGTGGCACGCAGGGTTCTGCATAGATTTGTGGTATGAAATCAGTCTGCTGTGCTGGTGTCCTGCAGTGTTGTGGTTATGTGGTTGTCTCAGTAAGTAAGCATGGTAATAAGATAAAGGTACCCCCAAGGGCGAGGGAATTATAGTTATAGAAGAATGACATTCAAGGGCAGAAAAGAAGGCTACTATGGGGCAGGTCATGATGATTGTTAAAGATACACCTCCAAGTGCTTCACACACTTGGGACAGATAGCAGTGTGAGAAAATACAGTAGCTAAGCTTGTGTTATAAAGTGATTATTTAAGTGACGGAATGGTTACTTATATACATAGCTACATATTGCTGGTTAGGAGCATGTCATGCTAACTGATTTCTCCATGTATGTAATCAGAAGATACTGTGGCCAATTTGCATCATGATGTCAGTTCTAGTTACAGGTATGTCATCGTGCCAGAGGAAAAGAGCAGAAGTCATTATGAATACATCTATAACATAGTGATATATATGCCATGATACTAGGCACTTGCACAATCTACAGTAGTCACAGGAATTATTTTTAGATGTTATGCATTGTTACTCATACTAAGATGCCTTCCCATATACCCTTCTCCTCATTAACTCTGTAATGACAGGTCTAAATGGTTAAAAAATGAGAAAAAAATATTTATTTATTTATATTTAAACTTTTTGTTCCCTTTCAGTGATTACTTAGCATGGAAACTGAATGAGCACAATAGACAAGCCAAGTAATCATTATCCTCTGCCAATTGCTGTGTTTCTATGTAATTTCTAAAAACATCAGTGCATCACAAAAGAAACTACAGTCATTTCACTAAGTTGATTTAGCATAATATATATTTTGAATACATTATCAGTGGTATTGTTACAAGCGCAGACAAGGCGACAGCCAGCCACACTCCTTCTCTGGCAAAATCTTGCAGAGCTCAAATCTTTCTGCAGGAAATCAAACTTTACACACGACAATTAAAGTGAGGACTTAATGCTGTGTATTTTTCTGTATATATATATATATATATAGATGTTTTGTATATACCAAATATACATAAATAATTTATTTATTTTTATGATAATATACTGTATGCTTGATCAATATAATGAACACATGTTTAGCGATTGGTAGAATGTATAAACAAATCTATACAGTTAAATGAAAATTCTAAATTCACAACTTCAATTTGGATTGAGCTGTGCTGGAAGGGAGACGGATGTGATTTACCATTTCCTCTGGAAATCCTGTGTCTACTTTTGCCTAAAATGGTACATCAGATTAACATCCACCTGCATGGTAACAGAATGGTGAGCTACACTCTACCATAGGGTGTACACTCACCATAAAGTGTATATGAGGAAAATCTCTTTGTCAATCTGTGAAAGTTTATCATCTTTTTCATAATTAAAAACCAGAACCAGACTCCTAACTTTTTGGAGATTGCAGAACAGTATTAGAAAACCCCTAATGTAGCGACTGGAGAGCTCCCCCGAATGGTGATTATGAGGTATATTCATCATTACATAATTATCATTCGTGATAATTATGTTTTAAACTCGCTGCGAGTTTAAAAAAAACTTTGGAGGCATTCATCATGCCTCATTAACAAAAGTATCACTTCCGAAGAGATCCTATTTTTGCAGAGTCAGCTTTCTGGAAAAGTGATACTCTTCCCGCTACACCTGCCATGTCCCTATGGATTTCCCCACCGCTGCCGGCGTCTGTGGCTCGGAGGGTGTCTTGAAAAAAGGTTATAAATTCTAATTTTTATTTACACAGATCTGCTTGAGGGACAAGGCATGGGCGTAACTACCATAGGTGCAAGGGGTGCAGCTGCTATGGGGCCCAGAGCTTAGGGGGCCCATCTTCCTTGTCAAAGTTACATGTGTTATATACATTTTTCACCATTGGGTGGTACATAGGAGCCCTTACAAACTTTTGCTATGTGGCCTTCAAATACCTAGTTACGCCCCTGTTACAAAGCATATAAAGAGCACCAGGATGGAACTGCTGAAACCTGAAAATGTCCTGTCTGGCAGAGAAACTTTACATTTTACCTGGAGAGCAATCTGATTGGGGTTCTCTGTATTCTCCTACCACAAGTACGTAAGTTGTTTTTTTTCTACTTTTTATTTGAAAGAAATTAATTTTGCATAAGGTTAACGTATTTTATATTGTTATCTTATTTTATATATACATTAAGCATCGTAAGTATTTGCTCATATTAAACCTCATTTAATAAGGTTATGTCTGTTTTCTTATCAAATTCATGTGCAAACCAATTCAGCTAGTATAAGCCTAACATGACTGTAATACAGGTTATTACTTGGCTTATGATAGCTGTGATTAACTTAAAGCAAGTGTAATGAGATAAGGCAGGTAATAACCAATGCTCCCTATAACAGTTTGAAACAAAACTGGCGGTGGCAGTAAATGGGAATTAAATGTGAGCGTGTGATGTATCAGGGATTTGAAACCATTTTTTGCAAAACCAGGTGGATATTTTTAATGAATCCTTTGACAGGCAGGCTCAGGTCAGTATAATGTAAGAAATGGAGATTACTTACGTGCCATCCTGGCGTGTTATGGTATAACCATATTTTGGATATTTCACAAAAGACACATTGACACCAACTAGTGGCGTTCCATCTGTGGTCATGACTTGTCCTCTTATTAGTGAGACAAGGCTGCAAAAAGAAATTAAAATAAGAAAAACTGGTTGGTAAGGAAACAAGAACAAGACCTGCAGTAAAAGTAGGAGAGATCAATAAGACACTGTTTACGCTCTTTACATTGTTTTGATTCTGAATACTATGCAGGCAACTTTAGCACTGCAGAGATTTACCTTGGAAAAGATGCCATTTATATGTGATAGACAGGCGGACAAATTATAGTTGATTGGTCAGCTAGCAAGCAATGACAACAAAGAAAAAGGCTATTTCTCTAAGAACAACAGTTACAGTTTACATTATGTATGGTTTGATAAAGGGCTCAAAGATTTTTAAAACATACATCAATCTGTAATTCTGTGTGAGTGTGTTGCTTTCTTGTAATCAAAAATGTAATGTTCTATTCCTCTCTCCACCTCCACAAAGCAGAGTGTCCACACACTTAAACTACATAAAAACAGCAAAAATACATTGTTTCCTTTTGTTGGCACAGTATAACTAATACTGTTGGCTTATGCCTCATAATGTATCATTATTCACTTTATTAAATTATACATCATGAATGGGATAAGGTACATAGCTGTGGTTCATATGTAGCTGCACACTAATGCAAGCTGCCCCCGTTACATGGCCCACAGCGTACACCTACTCCATCAATGGGGAAGGCACAGCCCCTATCCTCATAAAAAGGAAAAACAAAGTAAATATAGAATGTTGAAACATTAGAGTACCCTGAATACAGCTGGGCACAGCCAGGGTGATCCTGTCACTCATCCTGAGGATGGAGATAATTAACGGCCTATTTATTAACAGCGTTCTTCCTATGAAAACATCCATAGACAGAAGTTTCCTCATATATAAGTATTGTGGCTATATAAGGAATCCGTAATGTAGGAGAGATCAGAGATTTCGCCTGCCTTTGGCAGATAAACGCCGCAGGCCGCAGTCACCATTATTTACAATGAGGACTGTGGTCAAAGGGTCGACACACTAAATGTTGCCATGTAAGAAGATCGACACGTACAAATGGTCGACCGTTTCAAAAGGTTGACATGCAAATGGTCGACACGTGATTATTATTTTTTAAGGGTTAGGCACTTAACCTAATGGTTAGGGTTAGGCACTTACCCCAAAGGTTAGGGTTAGGCACAAGGAGGGAGGGTCAGGGTTAGGCACTTACCCCAAAGGTTAGGGTTAGGCACCAGGAGGGAGGGTTAGGGTTAGGCACCAAGGGGAGGGTTAGGGTTAGGGTGAAGAGTAGGGTTAGAAAAAAAACATGTTGACTATTTTCATGTAGACCACATGCATGTCGACATTTTGTCATGCCGACCATTTGTACATGTCGACCTTTAGTCCCTGTCGACCTATTGCCTGTCTAACATCTGGTGTCTATCTAGACATTGTCTACCTTTTTACTGTAGATCTTTCAATCCATAACCCTTTTTTGAGGCACTGCATGAAAGAAAAACTTATGACTGCATAATTTGATGTATTTACACATAAACGTTACATACAGCATGTTACTTTTTCCTATAAAATGGACCTTTATAATTGTTTTGCTATCTGAACCTGTGTAATACAGTTGAATAAACTATAGGGTTAGTAATAGGGACAATATGCAAGAAGGTAGGGTATTCATATTTGGGTCAGATGAAAGGTAGAGACCTGTCTCTGGAAGTCAAGGACAGCATATAATTATACACTACAAGCTCCTCAAATTTAGTGTATGTACAAGTTAAATTAAAACCTTTTTACAGAGATATTCGATGCCCAGATTTCTGTGTCCATTATGCTCTTGAAACACACAGCTATAGATTGCATTGCTGCTATATAGTCTTCAGTAATTGTCTACCGTTATTGTTTGAAAGACGCAAGTTCCTCTCTTTAGAGTTACTGTGAGAACGTGTTTCCATTGTAAGCGCTGAAGAAAGGCAGACAGAGGAAAGCACTGTTTTATCCAAGCTGGCAAATTGGCAGATAGGCAGCTTACAACTTGGATTTAATAATTTAAAGGTAATTCTGTACAGGCAGTAATTCTTGACAACTAAAAATCCTGGACTACCTGCCAGGCTTAATGCAAAGGCTTCAAAATGACCAGCGCCTTACCATAGATAATGGAATCCCTGTCACCATCCTGGAAATCAATCCTAAGCAGTTAGCGTCTCACTCTGTTATACCATTACTCCCCATCAGTCAATACCATGGCTGGAACAGTAGCGTGATCTCTGCACCACAAGAGCCTGAAGTTTTCCTAGAATATCTTTATAATGTGTAGTAGGAATGAGGGAAATTGCAGAGAAATCTTGCACAAATAGTGTTTCATGGCTGAACAGGCCATTTCAAATGGATGCGAGTTTCCAGCAATACAAGCATCAAATTCCCCTTTTGCTTCATCATTACATGGAATGCCTTTCCATAATACTTCTAAATTTGCCTGTGAAATTTAGCAGCCAAATGCGTAATGAGGTGAATATTTAAAGGAGAAAATTGTGCTCATCTCTAGCGTGCGCCTGTGAAAATAAGGAAATTGTGGATCATTTTAAGCTACAACTACATAGGAATTTTCTATTACCATCTGAAAGCTCAGTCTTAAACCTTCCTTTATTCTATTTCTTCACATAATGTTCTGGGAATGCTATGCAGTTTTCTCTGCTGCAATGAAAACTATCAATTTGTATTTCTTTCTTAAGCAAGTTAAGTAGAAGTTGATGGTGGAGGAAAAGTGTACTGCCAAGCTATTACCAGCTTTAACAGGTCTCACAGGTCTCTAGGGGCCCGGACTGATCTCAATTGACCTTGGACTTCAGATTGACAGTTCAAAATCCCCTGCAGATGCCTCATAGCCACTATAAACTGGATCTATCTAAACCATTTCCGCAGTAATATAAATACCCTAACAGCATTGTGTGCTTATACTGCTTAGTACTAGTGATAAACAATAAAACAATAATAATTATGTACTATAATGTAAATGAAAGAGTAAAATATGCTATTTTTCAAAAAGGTTTTGCAGCACCACTATTTTTGCACCATCATTATCATTATATAAGTACAAATGCCTGTTTTAATGGGTTTTGTTGTTGTTATTGTTTTTATTTTTTTTGTTAGTCAATTTTTGCATGGCATTTCCTGCTTTATAAACATCAATGAAGCCAACATGTTCCTTATAGCAACAAGGGATAATCAGATTATCTGATGACCAGCACAAGGAGAGCCCAGGACCAGCCATTTGCTGTATGTCATTGGAGAACCTCCACAGGTCAACTCCTTTTCCATAGTGTTTGAATTCACATTACAGTAACAGTAAGTTAATTCAATCTAAACAATCTTATATAAAAAATTAATTGGTCTGCTTGCTTGTTTGTTTGTTTGCATTCGGACACCCCTGTACCGATTGGGATGAAACCAACACGTGGTGGTTCAGTTGGATCCTGGACAGGTTTTAGAGGGTTAGGGTCCCGGTTGGACCTCCTGTTAGTGAATGCTGGGCAGAACTTTGACCTGGGGAGCCAATTTTGGGACTTGCAGTAAACGGATTTGGATAAAAAAACTCACAGAGGGGTGGCAATTGGTCTGCAAAGTCTAATGGAGTGGTTGGAGTCCCAGTCGGACCTCATGGTTGGGGGGCTGGGGTGGACAGAACTTTGATCCAAGGAGCCTGTACTGGGCCTTCCACTGGATGGATTTGGATGACATCACATAATAAAACGTAATAACTTGAAGATTTACACCTGGGCAATGCCGGGTTCTTCAGTTAGTTGTCTATAAAATCCAATTTATTACATTGGGGTATATTTATTGCAGCGATAAAAAATCTTCTTTCCTGCAAGCTATAATAAAAAGTCATGATGACAGCTCCTCGGCCACACTGGCCAGCAATGGTAAGAATAGTCTCACCACTTGCCGGCTTATTGGCTGTCACATTCATATTGGTACTTGGACTCAGGCTTCTAGTTCCAGATTCATAAAAAAAAGTCCTAAACCTTGCAAAAACACCAGACCAGGGCTTTATGTCTTTAATAAATAGACCCCTAAATGTTGTCATTGCTGACACAGGAGCAACTGTTGGAGTTGGAGTTCGAGCAACTCTATGGACAGTTGCTTTGTGGCACTGTCCATAGAGCAGGTAAGTGAGGGAACTAACAGAGTGAAACAGAATTACCTAGACCAACAATGACAATATTAGGAAGTGATACATAAGAACAAATAAAGAGATGAAAACACTATAAACAGGATGCATAGTTAATCTCAAAATATTTAGTAAATATATATGTTGTGACCAGTTATTATTATATTATACAAAAAAAAAAAAAAAAGAGTCCTCAAAAAAGCATGGGAATCACAAGTTGTTTTTTTTCATGTATTTTTATGTTTATTTTATTGTAGAAAGATAGCGCAGCTGCTAAAGGAATCTGCTTTCCCCTACATATGATCCTTTAAATCTGTATTAATATCTCTGTTTTGTACCTGCTGTTGAAGGGATTTTCTCCAGGAATGATGTGTGTGCTGTCTTTTCCTACCAGAAGTTTGATTCGGTCATAAAAAGACTTGACTGCTGGTGAGCCCAACGGGCTTTGCTGGATGATATCAAGAGGGTCACGCGATCCACGGCAAAGTAAACTTGACTGACAAGTTGTCTGAAGGCAACAGTCTGGGTCCAAGCAGTCCACAAGCCCATCTGAAAGAACAAAACCAAATGTAATGAATGCCAGCAAAATAAATGGATATAGATAATAATATTCATTATTTTTACAAAAGAGAAAAGACATTTTATTACGTGATGTACTGAAGGACAAGATTAATGTTTGTTACATTCAACCTTTATCTTTATTTCATACAACCAGTGGTAGCACCTTACTAAAGGAATATAAAATCAATGGATTATTGCTGAAATCTAGAATTATATGAAGACAAGGTAGACAAAATTATTACAAGCATATAAGAATTATAACCTGGTGTGGTGTAATCAGAGCTTGATATGATTACAACATGTTTATGGAATGAAATTATGTCATAGTAAATTATAATTTATAGATGACGAGGTGAAGGACCCCAGAACCCTGGCTGGAACATTGGAGAGCAGCGGAGCTGTCACGTGGTTGAGGAGACCAGCCTGGGAGAAAGCATTATACAATGCCGCAGCTACACTAACATACTGGCAGCACTAAGTTGTAGATGATCACTGGTAAAATGGGGAGAGGCTTGTAGGAATTTGTTTTTGGCATTAATACATGTTTAGCACGGCATATTAAAGATACAAAAACCCACAATTGTCCCTGTGGTCTACTGTAAAGTATGTATGCTGGGTACAAGCTTGTTTTGTGGGTAGTGTTACCTAACCCTCATCATGTTTGTTAAGATTGCACCCCATAGACCACTTGCTGTAACATAAACTGTAAGTTAAGTACTGTACAGTATTTTAATATCAGGTTTATTATAGAAATCCTACTCCAAAACATTGGTTGTCAAGATTTAAAAAATGTGCCCTGAGAGATACCGTAGCACAAAAGCTAATGGGCGGGGGGCAAAGTGCAGTGAATGATATCACGTGGCCCTACTCCTGCTCAATGCCGTGATTCACAGTAGTGAGGGTGGTGCCACATGAAGCTATTCACCATGATTCATGTGATCAAAGCTCACTGCGTAAGTGGGCAGGATCAGAGAGTTTGGTCTACTCACAGGAGTTCAGGAGAGCTCCCAGACATTCCAGGAGAGAAGGCAAGTGTGCTCCAAAGCGACTAGGAATGTACATATAACATCTCCCAATAACCACATATCATTGGCCACCATTAGAATAGTTTTGCGCAGTTGTCGTTTTACGGTTTATTCATGTCATACTTTGTTCTTTTAATCTAGGCTGTCCCACAAGTGTTCCTTAGCAAACGAGGAATCATGATTTTTACATTGCAGTCAGTTTTGAAAATGATCTTCCTAATAATTAAATGAGGACATTTTTTTTCTGCTGGGAGATTAATCATTCAAATGTTTTAACATACATAATTGTCATTTTTGTCATTGTTGTATTACTATCACACCATACGTGTCTGATTTATAGCATCCCAATCAGTGCTGTGAAATATTTATTAAAAACACATTACCAACAGTTTTATATGGTCTTATTTACTGAGTCCTCCTTGCTGCAACCCAGTCATGATAAATTGCTGTCATCTTGTGTCAGGAATATGTTACAGTGTGGTTTACCATGCTTCATAGAACAGATCTGTAAACTGGAGTGGGTGTGCTTAATCCACATGGTACATACATAGACAAAACATAAAGTACAGCTTTACACACAGATACTGTACACATGACAGTACTACATCCATCTACTGCAATTATCTGGGACAAAGCAGAATGACACTGACCAATTCGCTGAGATTTAGCAAGAATGCTGTTGACAGCCAATCAGAAAGCTTTTCTCTCATGGGGGTAATGTAGCTTCCCTGAAGCTCATCATATGCACAGATTTCCCAACACATCAGGCTACATGGACACAGAGGAAAAGTCATCTTTTTCTTTTTCAATGTATACTAATAGTTAAAGCTAACTCTTCACATTAAATTAGCATTGATGAAATCATAATCTCATCCACAACTTCTAGACTAGTCATCTAAAGTTTTCATTATGTCTTATAGCCCATGAATGTAATATACAGTATATATATATGTATATATATATATATGCGCGTATATACATACATATATAATGCTATTTATCCTCGTGTGGCTCACATATCTTAATGACCGCACACAGCTTTCAGAGATAATATTAACTGCTTTTATATATATATATATATATATATATATATATGTCCCATTACACTTTTTATGTCTATTAATACGTGTGAACCTATTATTCCCACATGACCTCATAAGTGCGGCATGATAATGGGCTTCTACAGGCAAACACTTTTTGAAGACACTGAACTTTAAATTGGCACACCAATCTCCCAGTAGCCTGTCAGTCAGGAGAATCATATCATTGTGCCAGCGAGCCCCCTTGGATATAGTCTGACATTGCAATCTCCACTAAATTACCCTGTCACTGCCAGTCTTACAGTTATCTTGCAAACAATCAAGCAGGCAATCAGACTGCTCAGAATTGCCAGTTCAGGACCTGGGAGGTTAGTATGTCTCCATTCAATACCAGTAAAAAAGAATATCATTCTTCTGACATTGGATGAGAGACTTATATATTTATATCTCATTACAAAGGGCAGCACTATATAACATCTAAATATACCCTTCAAGACCACTGCGACTTTGCTACTGCTTCTGTCAAAGAAAGTTATTCTATATAACTAGAAGAGGCAGAGATTCATCGAGAGTAAGTTAATTGCTAGCAATATTGTACATTATTTTAGATTATACTGTGAAATACAGTAACTATCCTAGGATGGGCTCACTGACATAAATGATGTTCTCCAGGTCCAGGTGTTCTTCAAGCAGATATATCATCTTCTTTCAAGCATTAAGGTGGCTCAGAGCATGCCGAAAATAGAAACAGATGCACGGAAGTTCGACTTAATTATCAACAGTACTCCACGTACGTATTCCTATGTGTCTATATCAAGCACCAATTTCCAATAATGACCAAATGACTAAGTTATTGTGCATTGTGTAGTGATTCTCATTCTCTTATGAGACAATCATAGATCACTGTCTATGCAATCTCCTCTAGAATATTTCCTATCAATCTTAAATGTTCCAAACAAGAGTTTATATTAAGACAGAGTTAGGCCATTTGCACGTGATTGATTTTATATTAGTCTCTCCTCTGTTCCAGTTTTTGACAGCAGAGCAGAGAACAGACAACTACTTGCGTAGCGATCACTGATTTCTTTGGAGCGATGCACTGACAATTCACAGGGGCCCTATACAGAAGCAGATGACTGAACACGAATGGTTGGTGGGGGATAGAGAATGTTCTATTTTCGCATATCTCTGTTCCATCATGTGCTTCTGTACAGCATCCACGTGCGCTCGAAGACTGCCTCTCTATAGAGAGCAATGATCTCCATACGAGTATTTGTCTCTTCTCATAGGAAAGATGGTTATAAAAAAACAGTTGTGTACAGTACACATGGCCCTTATGTTAAAGAAAGCAATTAACCCACCCTGGAGAAATCTCTGTCTTTGCCCATGTCTTGGCTGGACCACACATGAAGGCCACATGACGTATTGGAGAATACATCTCACGTGTAGGCTCATATTACATAGACCCTATCATTCAGACTGGGCTAAACAATGAACTTGTACCTACTGTTTCTATTTTAGCCCCTGATTTGCTGTTCTACCTTGATAAAGAAAGAAAAGCACAATTTATCCAACTATTGATCCTACAAAGTCAAAGATTTGGTTAAATTATTTTACTGAAGAGAATAAAATATTATTCTCTCATTTTTCTCGTTACAGTATTTATAGAACAATGCACTGCATTTTTAGCAAGCCACATGGAAGTTGTAGACTATTCTTATGAAGATTTAGCAAGTTCAGTTCAGCTTTTTAAAACATAAAATAATTCATGATATTCATCTGTCAATGAATATTAGCATAACGAATCTTATGATAATTATAGCTTTTACTGAATTCCACTAAGATTTTGGTTGGTTATACAATTAAACCAAAATACCAAATCAAGAGAAATTCAGTAAGGGGTAATTTAAAAATGTGCATAACAATCTTCATATTTCCATACGCATGAAGGAAATAAATAGATTTGACTTGGATAAGGATTGTACTTTGGTATATGTGAATAATTTACAGCGAGTGGATTCATGCTACACTAGGAACAGCTGTTCCCTGAGGCACAGTCTCCCCTTATGTGATATTAGTCATTAAACATAGTTTAGGTTAACAAATAAACTAGTGACTTACACCTGTAATAAAAGTAAACCATATATTGGATTTCCAGAGGACATGTGTTGAGATACTGTATACACATATGGTTACGTTCCTAATATAGACACAGAATCGGTCTTTACACACACCTGCAGTAGACAAACCTACTGCCCCAAAGGAACCCACGTACAGATTACACTTGCCTCTTCATTACAACAGCACATATACTATTAGTGGGATGACACTTCAGTTTAAAACCATGGAGTTTGGTGACAGAAAATCTTTTTCGTAGCTATTTAACAAAAAAGAAAAACAAGTCCTGGGGCAGCTGAACAATGCATAGCTACCCTGTGATGCTTGCCAGCAGCAGTAAGCAGAGATTTTCCACATTGCCTACCACTCAAGGTCCCTTCTGAGAATGCATGACATGCCATTGCTAGGTCCTGTTGGTGCAATGCACCTGGAGCCCAGGTTTCCAGGTGCAGATATGTTAAACACGAGAAATCAAAAAATTCTAAAAAAAATAGAACACCACAAGATAGTACCAAATCTTCTATCACCATCTTGTGAAGGTAAAGGTACAGCCATGTCCTTCTTATGTATGCGGTAACTAACTCCTCATGCATGCTTTGTGTGGTGGAGCTGTCACATCAGAGCCACAGCAACAATCATCATTGGCTACAGAGCTCTGATGTGATAGCTTCACTGTCATTCTAGCTTCATCGTAGACTGTGATGGAGCTAGACAAAGAGGGAGAACCCCTAAATCCAGCAAAATTGTCAGTTTTCAGCAGGTTTAGGGATCATCTCACTTTGATAAAAAAAAGCCCCATCTCTTGGGTATTAACCAGTTAACACAACTTATTTACATGCATGCGTAACCAATCCCAAAACCCAGTTAGTTTAATCCTCTGCAAGGTCACAGTTACAATTTGTTTCTCTATATTAGCACCAGATTTAGAAAATATGTGCTTAATCAGCCATTTCTTAACTCAAGGGAACACTGCTGAATATTCAAGAACAAATAATCTGTAAACTATCTATAACAATGAGGAATGCATTTCTATCAGCTTGTCAATTCGTTATGCAGTGTTAACTGCAATCAATTTTACATCACCACAAATGACTTTAAATCCTGCAACAATTTTATTGACCTTTTAAGTAAAGAGTCTATTCACAGAGGTGATTGTGTAAAATATCATTGTACATTGTATTCCCATATTACAGTTTGAAATCAAGAACTGCTGCTGCGTTTCAAATAGTTGCAAAATTGAGCCTATACGGCACTTGCATATATTACTGTAGAAGCTGCAGACCAATAACAGCATCCTAATTCCCTGTCTCTGAGCTGGATCGTATTCCCTTATACTACCAACCAAACATAGGGCCTTATTTAAAGTTTGGAATGAACACAGCTAGAAGGTGCAACTTTGGCAAAGCATGCTGTGCTCCAGGGAAGGTCAATTTAAAAGGTGCAGATAGATTCAGAATTGAGGATATTATTTAAAGGGGTCTATTTATAAAGCAGAAATAAGACAAATCACTGATGATAATGCAGATAAAAGTGTGTATACTCTTATCACAATTTAGAAAAATATTACGGGGTCTATTCATCATCATCATCATGGTATGATTAAGTATCCACCTTGCCGTGGGGGATACTTATCACAGGAGCAATTAAGCATTGCTGCGATGCAGGGACAGCTGCTCCGAAAAGCAGAAAAGCAGCTGTCCTCGCGATCAGTAACACTGCTAATTCTGTAGCAGCATTACTTACCTGTTCCGTCGCCGGCTTCTGCGCATGTGTGACCTGACGTGACGTATGCTCAAAGCCGCTGGGGAGGCAGTGGGAGGTGGAAGAGGAATCCGCAGAGATCCCTCTTCGCATCCCCGGAATCCTTTCCATAGGAAGAAGCGGGGCTCCGACAACAAGCATTATCTGAAGATGGTGTTTGTTCACGCAGGCAAACTCCGAAAACTTTAAGGGGTCAATCCAGTTAGTTGCGCCCGGTCTATGAAACTGGCAGACATCACACAAATGCGCACACCCAATCCAATAAAAAATGCCTGTTTGTGGTAGTCGCAGTTTGTGAATTGTCAGCCACATGCGATGTGAGAGAAGTGCATGAAAAAGTGTGCTGGCCTTCCTGGACATCTACAAAACTGACACTCTTTGCTTGCAGAACCACACAGAAGTTGTTACTGTTAGTGAGCACAAAGAAAGTACTGGAAGCGTTTAGACAGTGTAAAACGGACAATTTGTGCTTTTAAAAAAAAAAGTAAAAAAAATAAAAAGTAGGAAAAAAAGATGCTTTTGGGGGTACTTTAAGGTGAGAAAAAATATATAAAAGGTGATTATTTATCAAAAACAAATGCTCTAATTAAATTTGGGGTGCATAAAGCATCAAAATAGTTGATTTCTGGGAAATCTGAGGACATTTTGTTAAACCCCCAAAATTATATGTAATTAATGGACTAATTAAGCTAATTGGAACCTTCCAGTTGCCTAATTAGTTATTAGGGGGGCGTCCAAGGTGTTCTGCATGGTGTCCCAACATTTTAACCTTAAAATAAAGATTTTCCCTACCATCTCTCACCAGGGGCAGAACTATGGGAGACAATGGAGGCGCCTGCCGCCGGGCTCCGACACTAAAGGGGCACCTCCTCCATTGTCCACAGCATATTCACCCCACTCAGGGCTGTAACTATATTCCCGGAGTGTACCGTCATGGCCGCCCAATACATGGCACCCCTTCCCGGCACCTGAGAAGATACCATACACTAGCGGAGAGCTCCATGTCAGACCATCACCTTCCTATAACTATAGCCTGTCTGCATGCGAATTGCCACATTACAGTGTCAGCAGCTGTGGCACCAAATTATAACTTGCCTCCGGGCGTCTGGGATGAATTTACGCCTCTGTTTCTCACCCTCAGGGATGTGCAAAAGGTAAAATTTGAGTTTACTGTGACTGGTTCAATGTGAGTTGCTAATTGGACTGCAAAATTAATTCACCATGCGAATTCGCAGAGGAAACAGCAACTCGCATCTCTCAACTGGCACCTAATTGGACTGACCCCTAAGTTTTGCTGAATTTGCTGAATATTAGGTGGTACTCTCGGACCCCTGATGATGAATGGCTCGTGACCTTAAGTGTAATGAGCCATTTAGTTATAATAAATGGACCCCTTATTGTGGAGAAATAACAGATTTCTCCTGAGGTATCTCATTTTCCATCATTTCACACCATCCCTATAGACCTCTATGGGAACACTGGTCTTGGTCAATTTGTCAAGCAGTTAAAAGTTTAGCTTTTTCGCTGCAAGCTAACGCTATCTGCATATGGCGTTAGCTTTACCTGCCAATAGGGATCAGTGAAGTCAGAGAGAGTTTGCTGGATTTCTGCAGGGTCAAATAACTATGGCCATGCAGGGAGGTTCACTGTGTTATGCTTTCATTGCAGCTCCAAGAGCAGCTCCTGCAAGATAAATAGCTGTGGTAAAGCTTTCTGATTCACTGTGATAAGTGATGTAGAGTGTTAATTACTGTAGTATATATAAAAACCTCTTACAGATGTGGCAAGGGGATTTTAAGAGAGGAGAGGGCCCGTGTGCAAACTCGGGGGGCTATGTACTAATCCTTGGAGAGAGAGAAAATGAACAGAGATAAAATGCCAACCCATCAGTTCTTGCCACTTTATAGGCTGTGTTTGAAAAATGACAGTTAGGAGCTGTCTAACTTAACTGCATCGACTTTATCTCCATCCAAGGCTTAGTAAATAGACCCCTTAGTACATAGACCATCATCTCTAGCAGTGCAGTAGATTCTGCCTCAAAGCCAGAATCTACTGCACATGTGCAGGTCTTCAGGTAAATGGCACCCGCACCTTATTCCCAGGGAAATAATTAAGGCGCATGTGCAAGTCACTGGGAAAATTATAAATACACAATCAGCTCTATTGCTCTCCTATTAGCTTCTGTATAATTAACTGTTCCTTTAATGCTTATCAACATCAGTCACAGACATATCAGGTCGGCCCTGCAACAAGGCCGATGCCAATATATCTGGTGTGGGATGCAGTTAATACCCCGCGATGCCGACTACTGAAATCCCAGCGCCAGAATCCCAGTCACCGAGAGAACACCGGTGCTGAAATCCCGACATGACTGGGGATGCCAATGTCGGAATCCCAGCAGCTGGCATCCCGATCGTAAGGACACCCAGGACAAAGTAAGTATTAGCCGTGGGGGGGGGAGGGTTAGGATTAGACACCCCGGGGGGACTTAGGGTTAGGTTGTGGGAGGGGGGGTTGGGCTCCAGACAGGGGGGTTAGGTTCAGGCACCACTGGGGGAAGTTAGGGTTAGGCACTAAGGGGGGAGGGTTAGGCACTAAAAGGGGGACGGTTAGGTTTAGGCACTTACCGGGAGGGTTAGGGTGCAGGGTAGGGAGGGTTAGTATGAGGGTACAAAAACGGAGGGTTAGGGGGTAAATAGGTCAGGAGAACAGTACGTACCATTCCCCTGTTGGGATTCCAACCTTTGGGATGCCGTTGACAGCCAGCATCTCATCCATCAATATTTCATACCGATTTCTCTGGTGTATCTGTATGTGTGTATGAGCGACCTGCCACCTGCCCGTACACTTGCTGCAGGGAGCGTCGTCACTGACATATCAACTAGGCATTTTAATGCCCAGCCAGTTGTAATGACAGCCCAGACATATTGAGCAGCCGATTGGTAAATGTGTACAGCTGTCCATTCGGCCGCTCTGATGGCGGATCAGTCTGCTGACTGACCCATCATCTCAGTGTACCCAGCATTAGGGCCGTATTCAATTGCCGGTGAAAAGTCCCTGACTTTCGCATGGTGTACTTTCCGCCATCATCACTAGTTTTGCCTCTGGAAAAGTATTGCGCTCGTCCCCACTTTTCGCCCTATTCAATTACAAAGGACGCGAGAACGCATCCTGCCGAAACTCAAATAGGCGAAAAGTGTGGTCAGATTTGGGGAAATCAACCTGACACCCCTCAATAGATGCACTCACAATGGGTATGCAGTTCACTATGGATACCCCTGAATAGCCCTGCTGAACGTATTTGGTGTGCTTAAATGCTCTCAATTGCTGCTATTTAGCGTATTTGCACAAGAAGTGAAGAATAGCATTTTACATTTTTTTTTTGCCAAAAATAAGTAGTCTCTGCAAATTTGGGGTGCATGAAAATGGGTGCAAGCATGCTTAAAAAAAGTGATGTTTTAAAAAACTTAAAAAACACCTTCAGCAAACACCTGCAATAAAAAAAAACAGCTTGGGAATACTTGGGGGACCCCCTGGGGTCTATTTAGCAAGTTTTTAACTTTGTTTTTTTTTGCCCCCAAAGCAAAAGTACTTTTTTGGGGTGATCTTAAGTAATTTTTAAACTTTTTTTGATGCAGTTTACCTTTGGGGGACTGTCCCAAGGCTGCAGGTGTGTTGCCGCAACTTTGCACCCCAACCCCCAATTCTGCACTTTTTTCCGCCTCCATTCAGAGGTGAATCTTTTCCGCTGGTTACAAGATGCAGACTTTTCACATCAGCGAAAAGTCTTTGCAACCGAATACGGCAGTAAGTTTCCGACAGGCGAAATGATGTCATCGGCAAAAACTTTTCGCCGAGAACGGCTTTTCGCCGGCAATTGAATACGGCCCTTAGTCTCAAATGAAGTCAAAGTAAAAGATTTCAGTCAATGATTTAGCAAGCTATTGATTGAATACATGTATCTTCAGAATGACATTCAGGAGGTTTGTGCATTTCTTTACAATATTTATTATCATTTATTTATATAGGGCCACCATAATACACAGTGATGTACAGATAAATAATATATCGGTCACATTGCTCTAAACTCCCTACCAGATACACACGCTAGGGTACTTCTGTGTTAGGTCCCAGTTCAGCTACCAGTATATTTTTGGACTGTGAGAAGAACATGGAGCATCTGAGGAAACGTACACAAACATGGGGAGAACATACAAACTTCACACTGATCATATGCAAAACGCCTTAGGCTATAAACTAACCACTGTACCACCATGCTGTCCACTAGTGCCCTATGTGATGCATTGGTTATGCTTTGTACATAATAATAAAGTATTTGAGATCATGTCCTTCTTGAAACCGTGCAAGCTGCTCTGCTGTTAGAAATTTCTACATCCATGAGGTTAACTACACCACTGTGTTTAGATAATGTGATTTTCTGCAATAAAATTATGGTGTTATAACATATCATTTTATTTAAACTCTAGTGTTGCCAAGTTATATTTAATTCTTATAGATTTTGTTGTCGCCATTGTGAGGCACAGAGTGAAGACTGAGCATAAATGTCAGTTTACACTTTCCTTTTGTAATTCAAAATTAACGGTGCTGAGGATTTCTAGAATTCACTGAAAACACGACGAAGCAATTAAGTTTTAGGTAACGTAGTAGAAAAGGGAGAACCTGACAGGTGCGAATCAAATGGAAAATAATTGAAAAAATATGTTCCATACCGGTACAGCTCACTGCTGCGCAGCGATGTAGTGTAAGGAGATTACAGGCACAAGCGCACTTCTTTGTTCACACTTTAAACACTCTAAGTTGTCACTCAGAAATAATGTAATAGATGTTTGAGAAATGTAATTAAATGACTTTTTTTAAAGTATGTACGACCACCAAATACCAGGTGAGGGTAGCACAATAGTGGGGTGTTATAAAACTATTGCCCAAATTATGTTTAAAAAATCACTAAATACAGTACGGTCAGTAGGTCTCAGATTGGGTTCTTTTACAAAGCAGGACAAAATGGTGTTATTGCTCTGTATTTTTCAGATACAAATGCGCCTATATCAACTTACATAGCATTTATAGAATGGCAAGGTTAAGTCGCACTTTAATCTTTATTCCAACAGAAGCTTTACAGATAATTCTTAATGTTTTTGGCCTGTGACTGAAATGTGCATGTTTGCAAATGTAATAACTTCACCACAAAGACTATCTTATGATAGTAAGGGGATATCTGGATTGGCTTTGCAAAAATTGTATATGGAAATGTAATCTACTGTAGTGAGACTATATAAAATGTAATACAGATGCATACCTCCCAACTTTTTCATCCCTTGAAGAGGGACACTTCACGCGACGGAGGTGCGCGCGCCCGAAAAGGGGACGGGATTTCGCTAGAATGGGCGTGGCTTCCCGGAAATGGAGCGGAGCCTCGCGGCAACCCCCGTTTGTGTCATTACAGGGGGTGTGCCCAGCACTCTCTGAGATGCTGGGCAGCCCCCAGGCTCTCACTACACAGGTGAACAGATGCTGTGCGCATGCGCACGGCATCTGTTCACCTTCTGCAAACCCGCTGCTCTGCTATGCAGAGCAGCGGTGTTTGCTCTCCCCAACTTCCCCCTCACCGCGGGACACTGCGGCCCACGGTTGGGACAGCGGGACAGTCCCAGAAAAACGGGACCGTCCCGCTCAAAGTGGGACAGTTAGGAGGTATGCAGATGTGTCCTCAGAAGGATGGATTGAATTTCATATGCATGGAGTTAATTAAATACCCGAGCCTGTGGGTGTCGGCCTCTGGACAAGAAGGGGCTAGTTGTTTAGTGAGGTAGTGTTGTGGGTTGGGTCAGTGCTATTTCAGAGTTGTTGCTTGACAGCCATTTCATACAAATTTCTCTGGTCGGCTGTTTCCCACCCTCCGTTATTCATTGAGTTGTTTGGTGTTGGCTTTCTTGTGGCGGGAAAGAACGGTAGCAGTCGCCATCTGTCTTTGGAGATTGAGTATGCAGTTGGTGATCTTGCACTGTGGGGCCGTTCTTTCTGTGCCACCATACTTTGTCTGTCTGTCTTTCTTCTTCTATTAATTAGTTCAGTTATATATTAAATAGTTTCATTATTTTAAAATTAAATAAAGCTGACCTTCCTTTCCCCTTACACAAGTCTCTGTGTCGTTATTTCATTATGATTATGGTTGATGGTTTACCCTGCACTGTTAGGAGGGAACACTCATCAGGCGATGGGGAGTTTATTACACTGCTGCTTAAATTGTGACAAATAGCCCCTCAGCATACAAAGTCCTGGTTGAATAGGCCGCGCCAAGCGTCTTTCTCGCTCAAAATGCGCATCTTATAAATAAAATAACTGGGAGTGACAAAGCTACTTTTCTAGATTACACTGAGCAATTTGATCTGCAACACTTGTATGTCTGTGTGAGAGTCTGAATCTGTGTATGAAATGCTACAATGCAGTGAGCGCGGTTTTTCTCACTCTAAGTTCCCCTTGGACGTCATCTGCGAGTTTGTAGGTGTTTCTCTGCGTCTGCGATGTGAATAAGCATCTAAGTCGCATCGGGTCTCTCACGCCATATGGCATCTAGATGCTAGGTGTATGTGGACACATCTGCAGTTAAAAATTAACAAGGACTTCTTGATGTGATTACATTTTTGGATAAGGCCTTCTTCTTACTTATGTAACTTATACAGGAGTTAAATGTTATGTCAGAAAAACATAATGAAACCTGGAAATGTTGTCAACAGAAAGAATCCTTATCTCACACGTGGATGGGATGCGATAATATTGCCCAAATTCGCAATGCGATATCGCAGGGATGTATAAAATATTGCATGCAGTGACAGAGCTTGCAAGAAAGCTCTGTCCCTGCAAATCCTCTCCCAGCACTTCTCAGGGTATTTTCTGCACAAAATACCCTGAGAGCATGACTGCGCATGCACCGCCTGCTACCCCAAACGATCTCTCTCCATTAGCTAACACTTACCTGCACGGAGATGATCGCCTCCATGACTCCAGTCAGCTGAACGCCTGGCTCCTGCTCCATGACCCCAGTCAGCTGCTCTGTGCTGTGAATCGGCATCTCAGTTTACAGCACCTAGCAGCTGACTGGGGTCACAGACCAGGAGTCCAGCGATCAGGTAGCCGGAGTCACGTAGGAGCTCACTTATCACTGGCCCCTGGTGCAGGTAAGTGTTATTTTTTTACTATTATTCAATTGTTCTTCTTTGTAATCAGCCTGTGGCTCTTCTTTCCCTGTTAGCAGGCACGGACGGCTAAGCTGGAGTAGGTGAAATGAGGAGGAACCCTGCATAATGCCATCTACAGATGATGTTATTATCACAGGGCTGCCTCCTGGTATTTTTTCACAATTTCTTTTAGTAAATCTGAAACAGGCTTGTGTACCCTCCCTATTTGGTCGGGAGCTTCCCGAATATCGAGTGCTGCTCCCGATCCCCCGGAAAGGCAGGCAAGCCTCCCAGCTGCCACCTGCCCCCCCCCCGAACTACTAATAGAAACCCCAACAGGGGGTTGAATCGCGTCATCGTGGCCCCGCCCCCTGCTTCACAATGCCTTTCATTTTGTTTTTGTGAAGAGGGGGCGTGGCCACGATGACACGGTCGTGCGGTCACGCCCTGGCCACGCCCCTAAAACAGAGTAATTGCCAGGCCATGCCCCCCGGAAGGAGGGATCTGAATGTCAGCAAGTATGATATGAAACAGATTGCATTTCCCATTTATAAGTATGGGAAATGCGATCTGCTTACTATAAGAATGCGAATTTAAGGGCTTGGAGTAATTTTTTTTTACGGAAACTACACCAAATCCCCTTTAATACATTTAAATGATACTAAAATAATGTGAAAAGTGTTATTTTAGTAAAAATAATATTGATACATAAATATGTCCGGGAGCATTTTTGCATGTAGGGTAAATACTGGCCGATTTTGCATGTAGCTCACAAAAACTGGACAGCTTTATTGTTACACTGCAATTTAGATCTGAGCTAGGACATTCAGTTTTCAAAATTTGCTGAATACTAGGCAGTCCTATCAGGCCCCTATTATTGAATGGGCCCATTACTAAAAAAACACGCAAAATATAGCATTTTTGTGTGTGTAACGGGCCCATAAGGGTGATGAATAGGCCCCTAATTTCTTTTTACTAGTGATGCCCCCTGTTGCTTTTGCACAATTTAGCACAGCCGCTGCATGGAAAAGAAGCAGCGGCTGTGCCTTTAGCCTCCACCTCCGAATCAGCCCCACAGTCCTACTACATGTGCCCAAGATGTGCAACAGACATCAGCCAAGTCATGGGCACATATCTAAAGGTACCAGTTCCCACAAAATGCTTGACATCTTGTATGTATCAGCTCAGCACTGAAACTTGTTAATTACATTAATTAGATTGTTTGCTAGCTCACTTTATTCAATATCAATATATTGCATTGTGTAAATTGTAGCTAATACATTTGGCATTGCATCAGTGCCAATATTTCATGCTTTCCAATCACAGATGCCAAGATTCCTAATCGAGTGATTGTAAAGCTTTTAAGCTGGATCCTCTGGAAATATAGTTTACTCTATGCAGCAATCCGTCACACCTTCACTTAAAATAGTATCTGGGTTAGTGGGATGTTAATTGTATATGGTTATGCAAATCACTCCTGTTTGTTTATTCTCTGCTGCATCAGGTGCCTGGTGTTATTGGTTTTATAATGCTAACATAGCGTATTGTAGAACACTGAACACACACAGCACTGTGGCATCAATAGTTTTGCTATTTTTAAGCTACATATCATGCAGTTCTCTTCACAAAGGCTGCCCTTTACCCAACGCTAGAAACACTAGAATGAAAACCTAGAACTGTTTTCGTAGCACAACATCATAGATGAAAGTTCTAATACAAGCATTTATTGTTGCTTTATTTTTTATATTTTCTCTCCATTGCATTCTAAATAGAACTAAACAAAGAAAACTTGAGGATTCTTGCAAAAGGGACATTGGTGGTATCACACAGCTGGTATTCACATGGCTAACAGTGAAAAACAGAGCACATAAAAATAGAAGAGGAAGATATGTGCTTGCATAGACACATGGAAATGTCCATCTGTGCTCTGTTTTTCATTACTGCTTGTGTGATGAAAGCTGCGAATCAGCAGCGGGAGCAATGACCCCCAATAACTGTGGTATGCCATGTGTAATACATTGTAATGCATTAAAGGGAAGATAGAAAATAAACAATTGTGCTTTATATATCCCGTAGTGTTCTCCTATATTCTGAGTTGTTTACTTTTATTAGAGAGCTGTGACAAAACACAAAATGAGTTAAAAAAAAAAGCTGTGCACCAGGCATACCTGCTGCCTTTTACCCAGGCCCCCCCGGGAAAATGCCACAGGCGGGTATCATGATGCCATGAACTGCTGCATTGTACAGCAGAGCTGGAACACGCTCGTGCAATTTGCCATCAATCCTGTCACCCTGCCCCCAGAACGCCTACATCTCAGGGAAAATGCCTAGGAGGCCGGCCTGCTCTCTCAGGACTGCATCTCCAAATGTGGGAGTCTCCCAGATGTCCAGGAGAGTAGGTAATCATGACATATATGCCCAAAACCAACTGAAGTCTGGGTGCCATGACCAGTCACTTCGGGGTCTATTTAACATACACTACAGTGAAGCCAAAAAAAGTAACATCTCTTATCACAGGATAGCAGAAGTAATTTACCATTGGTGACATGCTGGGAGATGGGCTCCAAAAAGAGCCCACCCTGGAGACTGCTAAAAAGTAAAGTGATCACTTACATTGATTTGAACCTTGCTGAGCTGCTGCACATATGTGGCCAATGGGGCAAGCAAGTGAGAGCAGTGATTACCAGAGGATCGATGTCTGAAAACAATTGCTAATGCTGGACATACAATGTCTGTCAGACTGACAAGCATTTTATCTGACAGCCTGACAGCCAGCAGATATCACAGCCACACGATTGCTGCATACACTGCTGGAGGCAGTGGCAATGATTTCATCTACGAGATATGCTGGACGATTTCAGCATGTACTGTACGACAGACCAATCACCGGCCATACACTATGCGATTACCTGTCTGATCCACAAATAATATGCAGATTGGGCAGATAACTGCATATTGTATGGCCGGCATAAAAGGTAACAGGCTACTACAGATGACGTTAGCTAACAGTGCCAAGCATCGAAAAAAAGCCACGTTGTTTGAAGTTTGTTAAATAGGACTTTTTTCCTGATACTAAAAAATGCAGCATCCCTCTAAAACACAACCATTTTTGGAAGACTGAACACAGTAGTTATCCTATTGCTCAGCAATATGTCTACACAAATATCAATGATTTATTAAAGTGATCAATGAGCAGGAATAATAAGTGAGGTTATATTTATCTGATAGTTGCCAGGACACCTTTTTCTATGAAGTTGGAAACCACTACATTAGTAACTACATAAGCAATGTTCTCATGACCAAGACACAAGCAGGAAACTGATATAGAGTCGTCTTCTTCCACAGATTCTCATAAAGGTATACCAGAGGAAAGTAAAATAAAATGGGGCAGCAGCGGCTCCTGCCCTCTTACCTGATGGGGGCTACCGCTGCTACTGGCCGGGTCCCGGAGCCTGCCTGCTCAATGAGCGGCGGTAGCGCAGCACATGTGCACGCTTAACCCCAGCTTCTTGGGGCTGCATTGATTTCAGCCCCGAGAGCCCTGTAGGGCTTCTCGAAAGGCAGAGCAGCGGCTTCCACTGGAAGCCACTCTCTGCTGATCACAGCCCAGACTGGCAGCCCCATGGGGAGGAGATACTGGCAGGTGACGTGACTGGCAGGTGGCGCTTCCAATGGGAAGCCACATCCAGTCACAGTGAAGCCAGTGTAGTCACAGATTGCACTGACTCACTGAACAGTGGTGGATTTTACTGGGGTGGCTGCAGCATCGCAGCCCCTAGGTAAGAACTGCCACTGATATGGGGGAAAATTGATGTTCTTATTAAATTAAATTAAGTCTTCCCTTCTTAAAATACACTGTTGTAGACTTTTTTCTTTTTAAATACATTTTCTATATATATTAGATCCTTAGGGCCATATTCATCATCACTTAATTTCTTCAAAAGTAGGTGAAAATGAAAATTTGCACCTACTTTTGTAGAAATTAAGTTTTGGGGCATTCATCATAACAGTAACACAGGAGATATCAGAGATAACCCCTGCTCACCTTTCACTCACAATCTGACCCATCGTTCCCATACACTAGTATGGGGACTTAAATTCATCAAGCTCCGAAAATACAATATTTTCTGAGTTTGATTGTGAGAACATTCGCCATCTTCAGACAGCGTTTGCTCGGGCACCCCCTGCTACTTCCCTCTGTCCAGCTTCTTCCGCTGGAAGCCAGGGCTTTGCCAGGCTCGGAAGTGCTAATTTTCACTGCTACAAAACTCTCTGCTTGCAGCGAGTATGAATGTTAATTATCGGGGATCGTCTGGCCCCTTATAATTAAGATAATGAATATGGCCTTTAGGGGCCTATTCATCATCACTTTTCATCTGCAATTGTAAAAATTAAGTTATCGGACCATTCATCACGATGGTAAAGCAGGAGATATCACAGATATTTCCAACTTACCTTACACTTGTGGAATGGCCCGCTGTCCCCATACACTAGTATGGGGACAGAATTCATCAAGCTCCGAAAATATAATATTTTCGGGGCTTGAGTGCGGTATCATTCGCCATCTTCAGATGGCGAGTGCTTCACTACCTGCTCCTTCCCTAGGGAAGACTAACACATTGAAGGGGTAGGAAGGAGTGGGTTGCGAGCACGGAGCAGGAGCATTACCAACTGAAGATGGCAGATGCTCCCGCAGTCAAGCTCCGAAAATATTATATTTTTGAGCTTGATGAATTCTTTCCCCATACTAGTGTATGGGGACAGCGGGCCATTCCGCAAAAGGAAGGTAAGTAGGAGATATCTGTGATACTAGTGTATGGGGACAGCGGGCCATTCTGCAAAAGGAAGGTAAGTAGGAGATATCTGTGATACTAGTGTATGGGGACAGCGGGCCATTCCGCAAAAGGAAGGTAAGTAGGAGATATCTGTGATACTAGTGTATGGGTGACAGCGGGCCATTCTGCAAAAGGAAGGTAAGTAGGAGATATCTGTGATACTAGTGTATGGGGACAGCGGGCCATTCCGCAAAAGGAAGGTAGGTAGGAGATATATGTGATACTAGTGTTTGGGGACAGCGGGCCATTCCGCAAAAGGAAGGTAAGTAGGAGATATCTGTAATATCTCCTGCTTTACCCCCTTGATGAATTAATTTGTATAACTTAATTTTTACAATTGCAGGTGAAAATGTGCATTTTCACCTGCTTTTGTACAAATTAAGTGATGATGAATAGAGCCCTATAAGAGATCAGGCTTTTATTTCCTACTCTGTGCAATCACATTATCTCCTGGTTTCCTCAATCCCTTTGTTGGTCCAGCTTCATATTTACTTTCCACAGCAAACAGGCACTTAAGACCACATAATGCTTGTAGTGCTTTTTGTTACTGAGACCTACCAGCAAAACAACAGAACAATAAAGATTGAATGTGCAATCTGCAGTGTGTAATCACTAAATAGAACAATAGCTATTTTAGAATATAAAAATACTATTATTAACCAATGTTTATCAAAGAAAAAAAAATGGAAGTGGTCATCAAGAATAACTAACAACATAGGCCCGTATTCAATTAGTTTCGCGTACGCGATAAAGTTTCGCCTGCCGGACTTTTCTCCTACATCGCATATTTTAGCCGCAGAAACTTATCGTGCGCGTACCCGCTATTCGCCCTATTCAATTCCAAAAGACGCAAAACGGAGACACGCGAAGTCAGAACAGGTGAAAAGTGGTGTCAGAATCGGGGAAATTAGCCTGAACCCCCCAAAAAGATGCAGAAACATTTGGGATCAATGTAGTAGTGCCCGATTAGCACTAATACAACTGTTTGGGGTACTTAAGTTCGCACAATTGCAACTAATTAGCGTCTTTGCACAAGTGGTGCAGAATGGCATAAAGCAGTATTTTAGGAGAAAATAAGTAGTCCTGTCAATTTTGGGGTACTTGAAAATGGGTGCTAGTATATTTAAAAGTCGCTAAAGTGAAGCTTTAAAAAACATTAAAAAAACACACCTTAAGCAATCAATACACAAAATCAGTAAGATTCCTTGCGCCAAACTTGTTCCAGAAAATAATTGTCCATATATGTAATAAATCAAAACAATTTGATGTATGAGGTCCATTTTCCCTGTACTGCGCAAACGATGGGAAAATTGCAGCGGCGGTCATTTTCCAGCCGTTCTTACAAACGCAGACACCGGAGCCGACGTGGGACTCCGGTGAGGTAAGTTTTATGGGTGCAGGGTGTGCGGTGCAGGCCCCGCCTGGACCCAGGGGCCCCTGTGCCCCGCAGACCCTGGACCCATTATAAATACGCCCCTGAAGCCAGGTCTGAATCCAACATTATAGTGATAGCGAGGACGGCTCTTTTCAGAGCGTTGAGATGCATTTGATCATTTGCACCAAGAAGACATCTGTTATAGCTGTGAATAATGTACCTAAACATCATGCCGAAACTGCCTTTTCCACACGATTTTTGTGTTGTAAATATTGTGGCCGGTCACACTTTTGCCCACCCCCCCTGGATCTGCCCCTTGGCCGAGGGAGACAAAATCCGCCCTCCTACGACCATGCGGCAGCGCATTAGACTTTCAAAATAAAAAAAGATATTTGGCCACATCCCCTCCCTTTACCCGAGTCCGTCAATGCTCTTCTTGATGGCCCTGACTATACATGATTTAGACTGTGAGCTCTAATCAGCCAAAGACCCTCTACTTTGTATCACATTTGTACCTCCTTCATACCCTCACCTGTACTGGTTTTGTTTTATGTGGGATTATATTTGTAGGGTATGCTTCTCTGTCTGTCCAGCACTGCAGAGTTTTGTGGTGTCTCATAAGTAAACAATGGTTATGATGATTAGGGGTCTGTTCGTTATCACTTAATTTCCACAAAAGTAGGTGAAAATTACGATTTTCACCTATTTTTGTATACATTATCAGGGTTATTAATAATTTTTGTAACGCAGGAGATATCACAGATATCTCCTGGTTACAATTGTCCCCCAATAATTTCCACAGTCCCTATACTATATTATGAGGATGTGGAAATTATGTAATTCATCAAGTTCCGAAAAAGCATTTTTTTTGGAACTTGACAGTGATACTGTACGCTATGCGCAGCTTCAAACAGGCTGCGAAGAGCCCAAGAAGACCGAAGCAGCAAGAGAAAAATGCCCTTAATCTGAAAATCTGTCTCCTCAAAAAGTGCAGCTTTTCAGAAGTGATAATTAAGTATTGGAGGCAAGATGAATGCCTCCGACACTTAGATTTAACTCGTAGGGAGTTCAATCCTTAATAATCACTCCGAGTTTCACGCCTAGAGCTATTCATTTATCCTGCATTTTCCCGACGTAGTAAACCCTTAATGCGCACTCACATACATTCCACTAACCAAAAAAAGTAACTTTGCATGTTAGCAAAACCATGTTGCACAGCAGGAGGGCACGATGTGTAAGGGGCATGCCCTAGCTTTAATCTAATTTGACGTACAAAAATAAAGCCATCCAGGTTTGTGAGCCATGTGCAAAAGTAGCCAGTATTTATTTACCGAGCATGCAAAATTACTAAATGTATTTGCACCCCCTGCATTGCAGCACAGGTGCAGAGTTTACTCCTTTTCTTTGCTCTCTACTCTGAATCTTGTTGTACATATATGTAAGTATAATGGGGGTCATTCAGACCCACTCGCGAGCTGCAGTACGCTCGCAAGTGGGTCGATGTTCCCCACTGCGCATGCGCACGACGGAGGGAGCTCCGTCGTGTGCATGCGCGAGACCCGGCGAGCGACGGGCTTTCCATCGCTCGGGGTCTCGCACCAAAGGGGGCGTGCTGTCGATGTTGATTGACAGCACGCCCCCTTTGGTGGGCGTGCCGGGGGCGTGCCTGCCAGACGGAGGCGTTCCCATGGGAACGCCTACCATCTCAAGCCGGCCCCACTGACATCACTAGTGATGTCAGTGGGAGTGATTTTGGCTCTGACAGAGCCAAAATCACTCCTGGCCTTGCGGCTGGGAAACCCGACCGCAGGGTTTCCCTCGCAAGTCCGATGGTCGCGATGGTCAAGACCATCGCGACCATCTTTTTGCACGCTCGTATATGCTGTGGGTGGTAACCCACAGCTATACGAGCGTCCAGGAGGACGCTCCATTTTAATGGAGGAGGGCCCTGATTCAGAGCGAGCGCTCTGGTCAGAGCGTCCGGCTCTGAATCAGGGCCAATGTTCACTGTAATGGTCTATTGTGTTTCCCTGCAAACAGGTGTGATTGTTGTACATCATGTGCGCCTTTTGTAACTAGACAGAAAATCACTGAACATGCTGTTTATTGATCATTTTAATGGTTTCAATTTGTTTACATATAATTTTTTCCGAAAACAAAAGCAGCCTGACACCCACTGACCCCGACTTCCAGTGTCATTGTAGGTGTAAGGGAGAATGAAGTACACCAGGCTGTTCTGTCCCCATAATTTGGGGCTCTGTAGTAAATGCAGTGTGGATGAATGCATGCTTCAGAAGCAGATCACGTTTGCAACAATACACAACATAAATGATATAAGCTGGCGATGCATAACCGCTTTTCTATTACATTCTTTGAAAGTCATGATTTATGCAAGTTGTTGAATCCTTTGACAGAATGTTCATTTAAAAGCCCCCTACGTTTGTTAATAAATGTAGCAGTAATGTAATCTGCTGTTAAGTGATATTTAATTAGGCTGCTGCTTTTGGAAAGCAGAAAGTCCATCCAAATGTACAACTTTTCTAACCAATGAAGTATCAAATCAAGATAAATCTAGCAAGTCTAATTTTGACCCATATATTAGTATATCTGTAGTAATTTTCATACATATTCTAAGAATATAAATGGGCTACACTGGGAAAATAGATTTTGCTGGATACTGAGGTTGATTTCCATAACTACTGAATTACAAAGGCTTCCCTCCCACTTCCAAAGATAAATGCGTTCTCTGTAACTCATTAGCTCATTGCTGTTTATTAGATGTATAGCCGTGCAGGGGGCTATAAAACATTCTGGACACTGATTGGGTTAACTCCTTCACTGCTGACATACTGTCAATAAAAAGAGCATATTGTGAAGAGCTATCAACTGAAATGTTTCCTCTACATATTCATAAACCTGGATTTACATATACAAGTGTTGCAATCAATGTAAAAATATAACATGGAAAAAACGTCTATGCATTTTTTTATTGGGATCATATCATTTAAGTTAGTTTCAAAGAGAATGAACAACGGGAGGAAATGCTTGGCTACAGATTTAAAGCTGTTCACTTATCTTGTCTTCAATAGCAAAGAGTAAATACACACACTACTGTATAAAGGTTTACAAGTTTTATTATCATTACATTATCCTCAGGAAAGTTATCTGGATAACAGGGAACTAATAGTAAACCTATAAGATTGGTCCACCTAAAGAAAATGTAAATTTGGTTGGCTAAACTTTCCATGCTCATTAATTATTACTAATTGTAAAGTGCAAGTTGTCTTATGTAAAGAGCTACAAATACCATTCCCAAGTCTATAAGTACAGGTACAGTATGAGCAGTTTATCAGGCCTGAAGATATTTATGATAAAGACAAGACTTTTGGGCCTATTTATCACTTGTGACAGTAGAGGCACAGAATAGATTCAGGGATCCATTCATCATCCCTTAATGGCCCGTTACACATGCGGAAATGCTAGTTTAATTTAGGTAACGGGCCATTCATCATCAGGGGTCCGAGAGGACCACTTGATATTCAGAAAACTTAAACTTAAAAAACAAACACTATCTTCTGTGACACAGTCAGGTTAGGGGGTCCCTCTCCTGGGTAGGGGACTCCTTCCTTACACACACAGCAGCCGGGAAACAGTACGCCAGACTGGATTCGAGTACAAGCTGGTCGGCGCCAGTCTTTATTGTGCAATGTCAGAAATAACATAAAGAAAACAAAACATAAATCCTAGCCCTGTCGGGGCACTAACTTCACAGGTAGTTCCCTCACTACCAGAACCTGGCAGGGCTTAATGCCCTCACCAGCAACAAAAGCACAGCACAACACTTACAGTTAGGTTTTCAAGTGTCTCTGAGCAAACTCCCTGCCTGCTCTCCCAGGTGAGACACTCAGCCTTATCCAAACTAGGCTTATATTGGCCACTCTCAGGTGGAAACCCTAACAAGCCTGTTACCAGGCTGCGAGAACCAAAACCTGGAGTGGCCGTAGGTGGAGCCCTCCCTCTCCTCTCACCCACAACCCCCAGGTCCCAAACCGGCTTTTCAAAAAGCCGAAACTCAAGCCTGCTATACTGCAGACTTTCTCCTGGGGGTTTAAAACACATAAGACAGGAATCTGGGACAAATGTACCTGCCACAGACCACTTTACCAATGATCCTATCACACTTCAGATGGTGCTGGTTCTTGGAGCCCCGTTCCTGTCTATGGGAAGGAGTTCCGGGGATGCAAAGAGGGATCCGAGCGGAGTGATATTTCATGGCAATTAATCAAAATGCAAACCTGCTGTGACAGTGGCTCTGATAGGGGCAGCTCTCTGCAAAGAGTTTAGAGGGCAAAGCAGCTAATGCCATTTTAAGATTGCGTTAGCTAATGGGACCAGGCTCTTAAAGGCTTCAACGTTTCTGAGCCACAGTCCACAGCCAGGATACAGAAATCATGTAGTACATGCCATTACTGCCTGATTTGGGGCAGAAATCTGCTCAATAATTAGGAAGGTTATATATCAAACCTTGGAGACAGATAAAAAGGATAGATATAAACTATCAACCAATCAGCTTCTAACTTCCATATTACAGGCTGTGTTTGAAAAATGACAGATTGGTTGGTATGTTAGCTCTCTCCACTATATAGGTTTGATACATCTTCCTCTATGTCCCGATGGAAGACAGTTTCATCTACCCACAAGATCCAAACTGTCGGTGGGTAGTAGAAGACTGTCAACCTTTCTGCCTGTCAAAAGAAATATAGTTAATGTACAGTATGGGAACCCATTTTGGGTTTTTTGGCAAAGGAAGTCTCTGTGGTGGCAATATGCCTATCACTCATTTCCACCCTAGAATTCCAGTTTCTGTATATAATGGATCTGTCAGTTTCTCAGTTTAAAAAAATGCAGCTAGAGAGGTAATCCTCTGATTTTGGAAGTCTCCCTCCTTCGATGAGTGGTTCAAGAGAATCAATCATTGATGGAAGACCTGTTATCTTCTGTCCTAAATAAAAATGCAGAATACACTACATGGTAGGCCTGGTTACCTGCTATCTATAGATCTTTAAGTGGGAGAACTATACCACCGGTTACCTTCGGACTCCATAGCAATATACATACACCCAGATACTTATTTCCTCCAGAAACCCCCTTCCTTTCCTCTTCCCAAGCTATCCACCCCCTTGCTTTCTGCTCCCACTACTTATACCACCCTGCTTCTCTTCCCTGATGGCATTTACTGTTTTAGTGATTAGTTTTAGTTATTATTTAGATTAGTTTTTAGTTATTTGTACAGCAAGATACAAGATTGTACTCTTTTAGTGATACAACCTGAATATTTGTGTCATGCCAAATGCCGTAGGTGTACTGCTTAGTTCTTACCCTTGTCTCTACAACTATTATCATTTATTATTAAAGCTCCCTACTGTATGACCATTGTAGACTATCAATATGTCAATAAAAATAGATTGCATAAATAAAAATGTATGGGAATCATTATACACAGACATATATTATCTCTTCCAATATTTTCATGATGACTTTGCTAATATATACTGTGTAAATCATCTGCGAAATGGAAATAAAATTTTAACATCACTTATACGTTGCTGATTTATCCAAATGTAATTCTACGCACACAGCTAGTTCTCTTTTTAGAGCAGTTTATATAGAAAAGGAGCAAACTGACAGCTCGCAGCTAACAAAACCAGTGGTTGTGGGTAGGCGGCACTAACACACATTTCAACAGCTGTTTGTACATTTGCTTTTGTATGTATCTGATATTTGCTGACTTTAATGGTGTAGGTTTGTGTAAATGACAAAGGGAGAAAACCATGACACCCTGGTGCTTGCTTTACGCAAAGAGCTCTAATATGCCCCAGTTTTTGTGTCTGAAAATCTTTTACTTTGGATGCTTAGTTTGCTGAAATTTAAACCCCTAGCAGCAATGGATTAACAGGGTTAATGGAAATAAATTCCTAATCTTGTTCCATTGCAGCTTCCACCCAGAAGGTTTGCATAGAGGAGCAGCTTATTTGTACAGAGGAAACCTTATGGCAAAGAAGTGTAATGGTTTTCTATTTCTAACTAGTAGGGCCTATTTATCAAATAATGATTGCGGGATACCTCCCGAAAACACACGTTTACCAATTTACGTAGTGCAAAGCATTCCGGACCTTGGCTGGGCAACTATTACCATCTAAAGATGGCGTTAGCCGGTGTAGCACTTTGCAGTAATTACCAGGAGTGGGACTCCTGCATGTACAGTAGAACGGCGGGATCCTGAAAGAGAAGTGAAATGATGGATAATGCGATCAATTCACTTCAAACACATCCTTTTTTAGTCCTTGTCCCTGGCTGTGATATTAAATACGCGTAATAGTGACAATAAGTAATTCTAATTATTGGGCGATAATTAATTAATATGCCCCTATATGAGATAGCATTTGCTTTATCAGGCTCACAGAGCTATTATACTGTACATTATATAGTAGTACTTCACTGGTGTTAATTAATGTGAGTCACAGCCATAACATGTCATGCTCTTGTTCAGAGCATTGGCATAATGATAGTTTATATTATATTATACAGTAGTTTATATTATGTTATAATGGAGCTGTGAGGGTGAGTCCGTGCAGAATGACTCAAAATGCACAAAGACCAATACAAAAGATTTGGATGAGAAACCTAGAACTACACCTGTATTAGGTGTTAAAACAAAAGGTCTGAAAGTTCTTGGGTTGCAGAGTTCTGGGAGAGAGATCTATTAGCCAGGTATCACAGACACCACATCTGGGTGGGTTTGTTATTTGGAAAGGCTGTAACTTTTCCTATTGCATCTAGATGCCAAATTGTACTAATGACCTACTGGGGGGGATACGTTCTATATCCCGATACATGGCATTCCAGCGGTTAGAATGCCAGCGCCGGCATACTGACCGCCGGAATCCCGACTGCCGGAATCCCCCGAAGGTAAGTAGCGGGGTTATGGGGAGGGTTAGGCACTAGGAGGAGGGTTAGGTTTAGGGTGCGGGTAGGTGGTTAGGTTTAGGGTGTAGGCACTGGGGGGGATTAGGTTTAGGCATCGGGGAGGGAGGGTTAGGGTAGTGAGAGGGGGAGAGTTAGGATACCGACCGACAGGTGTCTGTATCCTAACCCTGTCGGGATGCCAGAGTAGGGATTTTGAACGCCGGGATCCTGCCCGCCGGCATCCCATACCCAATCCTTTGGAGGGAAGGGGTATCTGGATGTTTCCAGTGAGAGGTAATCAAGCATCTGGCTGTACTAATGCTCTCAACTGCTGACATGTCTGCTATCCAGTGTATCTATGGGGAGTACTAAGAAGAAGAAACACAGGTTCTAAATTTGGCTTAGTACATCTGGGATCTTATCCCACAATGCTACTTTTTTAGTGCAGACTACTGTACAATGTACATACAGATATGTCCACCATCGTTGTTGCTGCAGTCGTGTTAAACAGCTCCTCTAGTCGTGCCTAGTTCTTTGCGACTCGGACAGCTCTGCGTATGGGACTTGGCACGACTAGGCGTTTTTGTGGGTCTTTTCCCAAAAAATGCGTCTTATTCGCAATGTGATGTGAATAGAACGCACAATTAGACTATACTGATTAATATAATATGCTGCATGTGTATGTTCTGTGTGTGACTGCAGCTGTATACGAAATACTACATTACAGTATCAGTGGCTGTTTTCCAAACCATGTTCCGTTGTGATGAGTTTCCAGACTCGGTGGCACACAGAATATACACATGCCGCTTATCATATTAATCAGCATAGTCTGCTTGTACGTTTTATTTTCATAGCATTGCAAATAAGACACATTTTCGGTGCAAAAGACACCGGTGCTGGGCTAATCGCACGTGACCTGGCAGTTCTCTTGCGCCTTGTGTAACGGGATTTATAACACGGAGCATAGACAATAAAGGACATATCTGTACTGTAGCTTCCTGTATTGTATTTATACATTCCACATTTCACTAAATTTAGAAGTAGAAGCAGCAAAGCGATGCTCTCAGTTTGTCCTGCTCTATGGTTTGGTTGAGGCACTAGTTCCTTGAGGCCCCAATATGCCAGGGAAACTTACAAAACTCCACACCCAAATACAGAATGCGGCACATGTTCTGCGAAACAAATTTTAAATATGTTGCTCAGCTCTACTGACTAATTCTAGAACAATGATTTTAGCTATTACTAATCCAGGCATATACAGTAAATGTCTATGACCGGGATGTACTAATGTTGCGGTGACCATTCTGCCAGTCACCGTACCCTTACTAATTGCATATGTACTAATATATGCGATTAGTATCGCAAAGGACAGCTTTTGCGATAAGAGCTGTCCTTTGCGAAACAGCCAACGCCGGGTTACGAGGTCGCCGTGGGACCCCATCCCCTCCGAACCCCGGGAGCTTCCTGCTGGTCACCTGTGCAGGAAGCCCCAGGCTCCTCCTCCTCTTCCCTGCACCTGGAAGAAGATTAGGAGGAGGAGGAGGCGGAGGACCCAGCAGGAGCACGAGACGGCAACCATGGAGAGCAGGTGAGTGGGGGCCAGTGCTGTACCTCGGATATCTAGTTTCATACTTTCACATTTTAACGTCTTTGTTCCAATGCATAACGCCTTTTGTGCATCACAGCAACATACTAACAGACTTTTAGGGCGGGATGTAATAGAGATCGAGTCTGCCAGAGGTGCGGGATGGGGCTTTGCCTTGTAAATGACTGCAACTTTAAAAAAACGATCGAGATCAGTCTGCATCCTGCACCTGCGGCAGACTCAATCTCTATTACATCCCGCCCGTAGTCGGGATTTAGGGGTAAATTTACTAAGATTCATTTTTGGTGGATTTGGTGTTTTTCTGCAATTTTGGTGTGATTTTGAAAATTGGATTGTCTAAAACCCAAATCACAGGTGAAACGCGAGTTCACACTCCAATGCACGGCAATACACCATCGGACCAAATATAGTATGATTAACATTGGCAAGAATAGAAATCACGGATTAACTAAAGGTGGGTACACACTGCAGAGATATATCTGCAGATAATGGTTGTTCATACACACTGAACAACCATCACCTGCTTCTGGCCGGAGGGCATGTCCCACCCCCTTCCCCGCAGCTACTGCTGCATGTGTACGGGCAGTCTGCCACTGCCCGATGGACAGATATATCTGCAAATATATCTGCCATCGGTTGTGCAGCACAGCCTCTGCGATATGTCTGTGAACTATGTTGTTCACAGGCATATCGCTGGTACACACTGGCAGGCGGGCACTGGATATATTGGCCGATCAATAGATCAGCCAATATATCTGTCAGTGTGTACCAGCTTAAGAATCCTGCCATCAAACATGATCAAAATTGCAGCACAATGCACAAAATAAACAGACCTGTCTGTGAGCAGCGTGTTTGTCCTGAAGCACTGCACAGATCAGTCTGTGCAGACTTTTGTGTTGTACACCAAAGAAAGGGTTAAAAAATGTAAAAAATTAGCATAGGTCCCCCCTCAAAAGCATACCCAACCTCTGACCTTTCAGCCTGATGAAAAATCGGCAGAAAAAGCCCCTTGGTTTCCCCCAATTTTGCAATAACCAGGACTGGGCTGACTCTATAGCAGGGAGACACGCAGCATGGGGTCCCCCTGCCATACAGTAAAACCAGCCCCAAGCTGGTCAGACCAAGCCTGGAACTCGTTGAAAAGTGAGAACCCCCCCAAAAAAAGAGGAACCGCCTCCTGAGGAACCCCAGGCCTGGGCTGAAAGCCTGGAGCTATACACACACACATATATATATATATATATATATATATATATATATGTGTGTGTGTATATATACCAACCAGCCATAACAAACTGAATAAAAGTATATATATAATTAAGCGCTGCCCAGTTGAAGCTAAAATACTTTTAATACCTCAACAATATCAAATAATCAATTATTTATTTATACATATATGGCCATATGACAGAAAGATACAATACTATTAAAAACTTACAAAAAAAATTGTCATAAATAATAAAATATCATTCTCAATATATGTGGCAAGACTGTGAGTTTTGAATCTATAGTCCAAGCAGCTGGTAATTAGTATAAAGCAGGATCCTTATATTACTTTGTAGAATAGTGCTTTGTTAGTCTAGTGTATAGCATATACAGGGCACAATTAATTCAGTGTTATGGTGGGTACACACTGGGCGATATTACTGAGCGACTGCACGATTACTACATCGTAATTGTGCAATCGCTCAGTAATCGTGCACAAATCGTGCACTTTTATGTCGGAAACGACCAGCGATGCGCACTCCCGCTGGTCGTTTCCGACATTGTCCATCGCCTGAACATGCAGCACAATTTAACGACCTCGTCAGGTTCCTGCATGTTGGGGAATGGGGGAGAGAGCCCGGCGCTGAACGATATCGTTAATGATATCGTTCAGCGGCTGAGCTCAATGTCATGAACGACATTGAGCACAGCCTGACGGGGACACACTACACGATATCGCTCAGGGAGCATATCGTGTAGTGTGTACGCACCTTTAGTATTTCACATGCTCCAATGGCGATAGTAATAACCTATTATATTCATAATAATGAAAAACAAATATTAAACATAATGTTAAATAGTGTTACACTATTACAAATTTATATAGACCCATATGGGATGTATTGAATATGCCAGCGGACGGGATGCCGGCTGTCGAATTGCAGACGCTGGAATCCTGCCGCTTGGCAAAATGCCGACGCCCAGGGGAGTTTCTAGAGAGGAGGGGGCCCGTGTGCAGTCTCCGACACGGGTCTCCTACTCTCTGGCCGGCGGCCGGCAGCTCACTGAGCTGTGCGCGGCCAGTGCCGGAGTTATAGACTCTGGGTACTAGAGTGCGCCCAGAGTCTATAGAGTATGCACAGGTCACCGGGAACATGGCCACGGTGGGTATTTTCCCTGTACTGAGCATGCGCAAACAGCAAGAAAATGGCCGCAGCGGCCATTTTCCAGTTGTTTTTGCAGCGCCGGACCTCCGTGATGACGTGGGACTCCGGAGAGGTAAGTAATAATATGGGTGCAGGGTGTGCGGTGTGGAGCCCCCCTGGACCCAGGGGCCCGTGTTCCCCGCACACTCTGCACCCATTATAGATATGCCCCTGCCGAAGGGGATCAGGATACCGGTGTCGGCAGAATCCTGAACGAAGGATCCGGGGTAAGTATGGGCATTAGCCCGGGGAAAGGGGGTTAGGTTTAGGGACCCCCAGGGAGAAATTAGGGTTAGGCACCCCCCCAGGGAGTGTTAGGATTAGGCACCACCGAGGGGAGGTTATAGTTAGGCACCCCCGGGGAGAGATAGGTTTAGGGTGCGGGAAGGGTGGGTTAGGGTTAGGCACCCCCCCCGGGAGGTTAGGGTTAGACACCACTAAGAGAGCGTTAGGGGGAGGGGGAAGGGGGAGAGGGTTAAGTTACTTACCGCCTCTGCCGGTTTTCTACACTTACGGACTTCCAGCATTGGGATTTGAACCGGCAGCTAATCAGTCGTCGGTATTTCATACTCAACCCACCCATATACATATATATATATATATATATATATATGCATGCAAATATAAAGCATGATACACGCATCTGCACACATGTAGACACATTATAATATATATATAATATCGTTGTCAGACTAATTTTTTATTACCTATCTCTAACTCTACAGTATCTTATACATTGTTTAGTTCAATCATATCATTGAAGCCCCCGAAATTAGGGTTCTATTTACTAAGCAGTGTTAGGAGACAGAGTGAAAAGTGATAAGGTGCCAGCCAATCAGCTCCCAACTGTCATTTTGCAAACACAGCCTGTGAGATGTCAGTTAGGAGCTGATTGGCTGGCACCTTATCACTTTTCACTCTGTCTCCTAACACTGCTTAGTAAATAGACCCCTTAGTGTTTTTAAACCATATATCCAAAAGGCCTCCCATCTACATAAACAATTAAACCTGTCACCTCCCCTTAAAGTTTTTTTTTAATTTGTTCTATCGTCTTAATTTTTATTCTATGAATACATCCATTTTGTCATTCTGTGATATGTCTATACAGTAAATTAGTTCTAGAGTTCATAAGAATATTTATTTTATGCTCCCTAAAATGAACATGCAAAGGTCTAGTCGTGCGACCCACATATTGGAGTCCGCAACCGCAGTCTAATGCATAAATTATATAATCTGATCTACAGTTGAGGAAACGTTTTATAACAAATTTTTCTTTTGATGCATTCGAAACGCCACAGTTTTCTTAGTTGTACATTTACAAGTAAAACACTTCTTTTTCCCACACTGATGAAACCCACTTGGTTTTTCAGGGATCCGTGTTGTTTTTCTCCTTTACTTGCTCCATCCTTTTTTTATAAAAACTTGGAGCCAGTTTAGACTGCAAATTATCTGAGCTTCTAAAGATCACATTATCATTCAATACTCCCGCTTTATTTAGCACTTCATCGAGAATATGAAAAATATTTTTTATATTTTTTTTACTTACATATGTTTTGAATTATATTGGGTGACAAACATATCTGTTTTTCCTCATGTTTTTTATCTTCATCTTTTTTTTTGCAGACTTTGTTTTTAAGAGATCAGCTCTATCTATTTTACTTACCGTATATACTCGAGTATAAGTCGACCCGAATATAAGCCGAGGTACCTAATTTTACCCCAAAAAACTGGGAAAACTTATTGACTCGAGTATAAGCCTAGGGTGGGAAATGCAGCAGCTACTGGTAAATTTTAAAAATAAAAATAGATACCAATAAAATTACATTAATTGAGGCATCAGTAGGTTAAATGTTTTTGAATATTTATTTCAAAGAAAAACAGTAAACTAGTTCTGTAAGTGGAAAAGAGAGTCAACAAAACCAATATGGTATCAACAGTAACTTTAAAAGTACAAAAACCTTAGCTCAATCAGCAACCAAGCTAAAACACAAGAGTTAAAATCCTTCAAAACTGGATTCCCCCTCATCATCTGTATGTCCAAACAGAGCTTCAACTTTATCTGGTGTGAGGCTATCAGCATAGACATTTTCGTCATCACCGAGTTCGCAGTCATCACCATCACTGCTGTCGTTCTCATACAAAGTGCTGTCTTCACTGCCATCCATAGCATTACTAATGCCACATTTCTTGAAGACACGTTGCACCATGTCCTCTGGAATCTCTTCCCATGCATCACAAACCCACTTTGCTACCATTTCTATGTCTGGCTTCATCAGATTTCCAACTTTTGTCAATCGGGCTTGACCAGATGACATCCATTCATGCCACATTTTTCGCACACGGTCTTTGAAAGGTTTGTTTAAACACACATCTAGGAGCTGCAATACAGTTGTAAGCCCACCTGGAATAACGGCCAAAGAAACTTGAGAAGACTTTGCCAATTTTTTTATGTTATCAGATGTGTGGCCTCTGAATATATCCCAAACTAGCAATGATGGTTTTTTCTTTAAGGCTGTTCCTGGACGTCCGTTCCAAATTTCTTCCAGCCATTTTTTTGTTCCGTCTTCATCCATCCAGCCTTTAATATGTGCACGTACTGTAATTCGTGGTGGGAATTTGACCTTTTTAGGTAAGGTCTTTCTTTTAAAAATAATGACAGGCTGCAGCTTAGTTCCATTAGCTAAACATGACAGAACGACTGTGAATTGTTTTTTTCCTTTCCTGTGGTTCTGAGTAAAATAGCTTTTTCTCCCAAATTTACCAAAGTTCTGTTGCTAGGAAGAAGTTATAGGCGTTTCATCCATATTCCCAATGTGTCCTAGGTCAAATTATGGATCCTTCTTTGCTTTATGATGAATGAATGGAATTACATCACTTTCTCATCAAGGTATTTTGGCAACCTGTGAAATCTTTGTTCTTTGCCGCAAACATAAGGCAAACCTATTCATAAAGCGGGTACACCATCCTGCTGACGCAACAAAATTTTCAATGCCTGGTGCTTTTAATTTGTCATCTTTAGCCATTTGAAGGGCACGTAAGCAAATTCCCATACGTGTCACGCAGTAACCATTTTGACGACACTCCATAACCCATTTATGCAATTCAGTCTCTAGAGCTTCATATGAAGTCGTTAAACCACGTCGAGCTTTTTTTGCCTTTGGAAACTTTTCCAAGTCAGCTTTCATTTTCCGCCACTCCCTCACTTGTTTTTCGTCAACACAAAATTCCCTACTTGCAATACTGTTATTGCTCTCTTCTGCTCTTGACACAACCTTTAGTTTGAAACCAGCTTCGTATGACCTGCGTTTTTGTTTTGGTCCAGGATTAGAAGTATTGGGTCCATTTCTAACAGGATAAAAAAAAAGACTTTGAAAACTTTTGAACTGTACGCATGCACTAGGCCGTGCTGCGTTGAAAGCCTGCTACAGTACTTCTATTTGCTCTCTGTTTGCAAGCTCTAGCTGTACACATTAATTCGCACAGCGAGCACGTTGATGCGCAAGGCAAGATTTCACTCCAGCTAACGTTGTCCAGCTATTCCCGACGTGGCTCTGCACTGTGTGACGTGATGTCAGAGGTATTACCAGCAGATGAGCAGCTTTGTGGACGGCTTGCATAGCGCTGTGCTATGGAAAGCCGTCCGTCCAGGGGGAAAGCTGCTCAGTGTGTATGGTTCTGGACACTGGCCCAAATTTTTTGGTAAGCGGGTATATTTTTTGGCGCCCCCCCCCCTATGCAGTGTCCCCGGTAGTGGTCCCCCCTATGCAGTGCCCCTTGTGCCCCCAGTAGTAAGCCCCTTATATAGTGCCCCAAGTAGTAATATCCCCCCCTGGTAGTGCCCCCAGTAGTAATATCTCCCACTGGTAGTGCCCCCAGTAGTAATCCACCCCCCTGGTAGTGCCCCCAGTAGTAATCCACCCCCCTGGTAGTGCCCCCAGTAGTAATCCACCCCCTGGTAGTGCCCCCAGTAGTAATCCCCACCCTGGTAGTGCCCCCAGTAGTAATTCACCCCCCTGGTAGTGCCCCCAGTAGTAATCCACCGCCTGGTAGTGTCCCCAGTAGTAATCCACCCCCCTGGTAGTGCCCCCAGTAGTAATCCCCCCCCTGGTAGTGCCCCCATTAGTAATCCCCCCTGGTAGTGCCCCCAGTAGTAATCCCCCCCTGGTAGTGCCCCCAGTAGTAATCCACCCCCCTGGTAGTGCCCCAAGTAGTAATCCCCCCCCTGGTAGTGCCCCCAGTAGTAATCCCCCCCTGGTAGTGCCCCAGTAGTAATCCACCCCCCTGGTAGTGCCTCCAGTAGTAATCCACCCCCCTGGTAGTGCCCCCAGTAGTAATCCACCCCCCTGGTAGTGCCCCAGTAGTAATCCCCCCTGGTAGTGCCCCCAGTAGTAATCCCCCCCTCGTAGTGCCCCCAGTAGTAATCCCCCCCCTCGTAGTGCCCCCAGTAGTAATCCCCCCCTGGTAGTGCCCCAGTAGTAATCCACCCCCTGGTAGTGCCTCCAGTAGTAATCCACCCCCCTGGTAGTGCCCCAGTAGTAATCCACCCCCTGGTAGTGCCCCCAGTAGTAATCCCCCCCTGGTAGTGCCCCCAGTAGTAATCCACCCCCCTGGTAGTGCCCCCAGTAGTAATCCATCCCCCTGGTAGTGCCCCAAGTAGTAATCCCCCCCCTGGTAGTGCCCCCAGTAGTAATCCCCCCCCTGGTAGTGCCCCAGTAGTAATCCACCCCCCTGGTAGTGCCTCCAGTAGTAATCAACCCCCCTGGTAGTGCCCCCAGTAGTAATCCACCCCCCTGGCAGTGCCCCCAGTAGTAATCCCCCCTGGTAGTGCCCCCAGTAGTAATCCACTCCCCTCGTAGTGCCCCCAGTAGTAATCCCCCCCTGGTAGTGCCCCCAGTAGTAATCCCCCCCCTGGTAGTGCCCCAGTAGTAATCCCCCCCTGGTAGTGCCTCCAGTAGTAATCCCCCCCCTGGTAGTGCCCCCAGTAGTAATCCACCCCCCTGGTAGTGCCCCCAGTAGTAATCCCCCCCTGGTAGTGCCCCCAGTAGTAATCCCCCCCTGGTAGTGCCCCCAGTAGTAATCCACCCCCCTGGTAGTGCCCCCAGTAGTAATCCACCCCCCTGGTAGTGCCCCCAGTAGTAATCCACCCCCCTGGAAGTGCCCCCACTAGTAATCCACCCCCCTGGAAGTGCCCCCCAGTAGTAATCCCCCCCTGGTAGTGCCCCCATAGTAATCCCCCCCTGGTAGTGCCCCCAGTAGTCCCCCCCAGTAGAGAGAGACTTAATAAAAATAAAAAAAACACTTACCTGAAACCCCGCTCATGGTCCTGACGCTTCTACCGGCTCCTCCGGCCGCTTTGCATTATGGGAGAGACGTCGTTATGACGACGTCTCTCGCATTACCCATTGCGGGAGCCGGAAGATGGCTCCCGCAGTGGCAGCAGCAGCAGCAGCTGAGAGTCTGACAGACTCTCAGCACCTGCTGATTACAACAAATACACAGCTGCCGGCTCCGGCGGCTGTGTGTTTGTGCTGTGTAGCGCTGACCGAACTCCGTCCGGTCAGCGCTACACACGCGGTGCAGCTGTGTCACAGAGACACAGTCTGCACCACAGCCCGCATGGAACGCTACTCAGCTGCATACCATGCGGGCATGACTCGAGTATAAGCCGAGGGGGTGCTTTTTCAGCGCGAAAAATGTGCTGTAAAACTCGGCTTATACTCGAGTATATACGGTACTTGTTCTAAAGCTTGATCCAATAATAATGTTGGGTGATTCTGCTTGTTTTTTAAAAGCCCCCATTGAGAAACAATTTTGCCTTATCCTTAAAAACATACCGTTTTTCCAGCACGTCCCACAGATGCTCAATTGAATCGAGATATGTGAAATTTGGAGGCCACATCAGCACCTTGTTCCTCAAACCATTCCTGAACATTTTTTTATGCAATATATGTTTATTAAAAAACAAGAAAACAAACATAGGTTGCAATCAAAACCAACACTTAGGGCCATATTCAATTAGAGGCGAAAAGCCCTTTTCGCCTGTTTTTTTGAGAAAATTTTGCCTAAAAAAATTTTGCCAAATTCAATTCTAGGACAATTTCGTCTAAGCGGAAACTCGATGCACTGAATTCTCCAAAAAAGATTCTCCAATCAATAGAAGGTGAAAAGAAGTGCAAAATCTTTATTTTGGGGTGCAAATGTGGGGAAATTACTCAGAACCCTTGGGACAGCCCCCCAAAAGACAAATCTGCAACAAAAACAAAAACCTAAGAACACCCCAAAAAAGACATGTCATATTTGGGGTAAAAATGCAAAAAGTGGGGGGACAAGCATAAAAACTAGCGAAATAGGCTTCTTGGGGGGCTGCAAGGATGGGTCAGGTGTTTTGGGACTGCAGGTGCATGCAGCAGGTGGATTTTTCACGTTTTTTAAAAGTTCACTTTAGAGATATAAAAATATGCTAGCACCCATTTTCAAGTACCCCAAATTTGACAGGAGTACTTATTTTCACCAAAAAATACTGCTTAATGCTATTCTTCACCACTTTTACCAAGACGCTAATAGCAAGCAATTTACACAACTTAAGTACGCAAAATAGTTTTATTAGGGCTATTAGTACACATCAATGTTGATTTCCTATGTTAGTGCATCTTTTTCTGGGGTACAGACTGATTTCCCCAATTCTTTCAGTACTTTTCGTCTAATTCCCTTTTCGCCTGTATTGCAATTGAATTAGGCGAAAAGCGGGGACGCGCATTGAATGAGTTCGCCACTGAAACAGGCGAATGAGGCGAAAAGTCGGACAGGCAGAGATGTTCCGACTTTTCGTATCTAATTGAATACCTCTCTTTGCCTCAATGGTTTAGGGCAAATACCAGGTACCAGGCAGGGCAATTATCAGTTATTTCAAGTAAGGCAGTGAAAAGAAAAAAGGTAAAGAAGGGATAGAAAACGGAGCACAGACTATAAGAAATGATTAAATGAAGAACACAGGGAGAGGGGGAAGAGGGTATGAACCTAGGAGGAAAAAGGAAGAGAGGGGATACATCCGAGTACAGTCAAGCTCAGATAGGTTCTTACTGGCCAACTTTGAATTGGTTGGAATAAGCAGGGGTCTCTTTACAACATAAGCCGGGGTCAACAAATGGCACTGAACTCGCTAAATTTGATGTCTCCATATAAAAGAAGGTCATACATGGCCATATAATGGTTCAATCTAGAGAATCATTCTGTAATGGTAGGCAGGGCTGTGGATCTCCAATGAACCAGTATGACAGCTTTGGCCACTTTGGTGCTTTTCTTGTCTAGAAAGACCCTGGGCTGACTCTTTTATTTGGCATTTAAGTAAGATATCTGGCCATGAGTTGTCCTACAAGAAGTTGCTCCTTAAACATCTCTACAGTCCAAAAGGGACCCAGGGCTATACCAAATATGGAGGGAAGTACTGACTGCGTAGGCAGGTAGCAGGAACCACCGTGAACAGTTTAGCAAGAAATTAAGGGCACCTGTGCCAATGAGCAAGAACTTTGAACTGAGACTCCACAATTAAGTAACTGACAGAGTATGACATAGTAGTTTGGAAGATTTTATGCCAATCTTTCGGGTCCAACCAAATGTCTCTCCCAGTCTGCCATGAAACAAGGGGAGAGAGTGGAAGGAAATATACTGTAAATATACTGTACATTACATAACAAGTAGCGGCAAAAAATTGTCTAACCGCTGAGACAGAGCATTGATCACCTCAGTGGCCATGACTGGTTTATGCTGGTCTGCTACTGGAGCAAGCTGATAGAGAGACATAACCAGGTGAGGGTGGGGAGCACGAATCATCACTCGGGAGCAGAGGACCATTTATTTGAGGTATTGTCATTGCCAATATTGGACAGTGTATCGTGGTGGGGGTAATAAGGGAACTCTTTTTAAAGGCATTTTTCTTCTCGTTCCCCTACATGAGGAGGAGGCAAAGTATTGACACAAAAGGGAAGCAAACCTACAAAGGAAATTGAAAGATGAAACGTGCACTATGGACATTAAAACGACAGTTGACCACTTTCCTCTGTGAACAGAGAGGCTAGACAGCCATGACCATTGACATGAAGAACTCGTGTCATGCAGGAGGGATACGTGCTACAGTAGTTTTTCTGTGGGATAGGACCAGACAGCTAGCTCCCCACATGCAGCAATGAGCCTTGGACACCCATGACCCCGTCGCTAGTTCTCTGTTTGTCCTTCTTTGGATTATATGAAATATGATCACCAGGTAATGAGCAACCTTGATTGCCAGACCCTACCTGTGAGAGGTTGAGGTCAGTTTCTCTTATCAGTCTCTCACTGCCTGGGTGAAACAGGCAGTGCTGCTGAGAGACTAATTTTGTTTGATGTAAGTGCTGAGGTAAATGCTGGATTGTTTGTGAGCAGGACATTAGGTCCTTCCACTCGGAAAGAGGAAACTTTTGTTAGTTAAAGCTGAACAGGCTAGGATTTATTTTTATGATTTGTTTATTTTATGCTGCCAAATAAAACTAGCTACAGTTACTTGTACTGAGGTATTGAACTGGTGTGCCATTGATTCATGATTCATGAAGTATCAGTGCTTACTTTTTATAGTGACTATAATGATGCCAAAGATGATTCTATATTTCTATTACTTATTTTTTATCTCCATTTGTTTGTTTGTTCTATGCTTTCATTTAACATAACAATGAGCCATTAAACTGTGTACATTTCAATTAAACTGGAAAAATGGGCCTATTCTAAAACTTTTGACCATTAGTGTAGTAAAGTGAAACACAATATAAATATGACTATTTAAATTCTGCTGTGCTATTATACTTATACAAAGATCACAATCAGTAGAACGGTTTAGTCAGTTTCTTTATTAACACATACAGTATGTAATTGCAGCATTAGAGTCTAAGCAATGAAAGAACAATTAAATATGGGCTAAAAAATAAATTAAAAAGCAAATAATATGCTAGGAATATATTGATATAACTTCAAAAGGTTATGATAAATGACAACCCTAACTGTCTCACATCCTAGGCACACATGAAATCATCCTTATGTTCCTCAGTAGCCTGTAACTGTAGCCACTAAACAATGCAGACTGTGCGGTGCTCTCTGAATGCTCAGTGACAAAGGAGTTAATTTCTCCATTTCAAAGTGTGCAATTCCATACAACTATAGGCTGTAGGTTTTCCTCCAGCAGGCAGACTACATGCCAGTCATTATTTGAGTGATCCATCCTTCCTGGCTGTTTTCCCCAAAGAACAGGCTATTTCTGGATACATTAAGTAAGTAATAGAATAATGACTTGCTGTCAAGCACTGCTGACTCACCACATATCTTTATATCCATCTGGTCAACATAATTAGGTATAATATTTTAGCCATGGACTAGTAAATCGAGCTTTAGTTTTATACCATCTATTGCTATTAATGTTTAGGACTTCACATTGATATGTTACAATATAATGAGGTCTAGTATAAGCCAAATTCTAATGTTATCAGATTAATAATACCACCCAATATCAGGGGGTGTTACATCTATATGGTTTGAAGGAGAAGGCAGCTTTCCCCATAGGAAATAATGGGTTTTTGCACATGCAGGCAGAGCTGGGACAGTGGGAGGATGGACTGCATTGCTGGCCCACACAAACTTGCCATGAACTCCAGTACAATGTATTGTTCTGCACCTGAGCAGTGGCGTATTAACAATTGCATTGGCGTGGCTTTTTGGTCATTTATGAAGCCGAAAAAAGCCCTTTTTTCAGCTTCATAAATTTTCATTGGAGAAATGGCTTTTCTCAGCTTTTTTCAATTGTTCAAGGTTAACAACAGAGCAATATCTAGCTGCTGCTCACCTATTTAGAGCCACTTTAAGCCGTCCCCATAGACCACTATGTAGAATGTGGAATCAAACAACGAAAAGGTTTGCTGTATCCCCTACATGTGAAATTATTGTTCATACTGCATGTGAGTTGGGTGATTGCACCCACCCATTTTACTGTATACCTTCACCATCAGTGTTAGGCTGCCGGGTAGATACCACCGCCTATTAGAAAACCAACACAAGAGTTCTAACATGGTAAATATCAGCGCAACTTCAATCTGTGTAGCTGCGATATGTGGCGATACAATTGTTAGTTACAGCTGGAAATTAGTAAATAGGCCCATAATTAATACTTACCTACTCTTCCAAAACCCTGAGAGACAAACAAATTTTCAGAGAGTCCCCTTGACCTACAGAAGAGTTGTCGGCCCTCCTGCATCCTGCCCAATTCCTTGGTAAGTGGTCAGGACAGAGACATAATGCTGCATTTTGAAGGTCTATGGGAGGGGGCTGGACCAATATAATGTGATTCTATGAGAATTGAGTCATGTTAGTCCCACTCCATTTTCATAGCCCTTTTATTCTATGCATTGTGCCACAAGCAAGAACATTTTACAGACGAGGGGCCCCGTGTGCAGCCTCTGTTTGGGCCCCCTCTTCTCTGGAAGCGCAGTAGATTCTGGCTTAACGCCAGAAGCTAATGTGCATGTGCTGTTCTCCGGGAAAATGGTGTCCGCACCTTATTCCCGGGGACATCTTTTCTGCGCATGCACGAGTCACCGGGAGAATGGCCACCACTATTTTCCCTGTGATTTTTGCTGATCTGCAGCACTGGCCCGATTGCACTCGGGAGACTGCAGAAAGGTAAGTATAACTATATATGGGTGCAGGGTGTGCGGTGTGGGCCCCCTGGATCCAGGGACCCCCTGGATTCCTACACCCATTATAGACATGCCCCTAGCAACAAGGGGGCAGGCCTTTATGATGCAAAGCACCTGCAAAGCACCTGGCTCCACCCATCATCAGCCAGCTGCATCTTCCCACTGGACTTCTACTAGAGGGGAAAAAGTTGGTAGTATGATCTAATTTCCTGTTTTGTACATGCACAACAGTTTCCATTGCAGACAGCAGAGCACAGCTATGTTATATCTAGCAGGAATAGAAAGAAAGAAGGCAGGCAGAAAAATAAAGAATTGAATAAAGAAAGATTTTGAATTTAGTTAAATTTGCAAGAGGGCATATATTATACATGTCTACTCTCCTGGAGCATCCAGGAAACTCCCGAATATCGAGTGGCTCTCCCAGATGCAAATCTCCTGGAGACCTTGTGGCAGCCCACTGCTACCTACTTTGAGGGAAGTGGGTGGTCTGCACGGCTTGGTGACACGATTGGTGCTGAATTGTGTCATTGTGGTACTGACCCACATTACAATGCCGGTAATTGCGGCATTTGTATAGTGGGGGTGGGGGCCACGATAATGCAATCACTGCACCACGTCCCCGCAAACAGCCCATTTGGCTATTTTACAGCGAGGGGTGGGGCTTAATGACACGGATCATCTGGCCCCACCCCCCACAGCCACCCACCTGCATCTCCTCTATGAGCAACTCCCGGAGAGGAAAATCTCAATGTCGGCAAGTACGAGGAACACTTCTATAAAAATATACGGTTTTCAAAAATAATGTGTCAGTAAAATGTTCATTTAGCAGCATACTAGTGAGATGACAAGTGCTTTTGATGTTTGGAGGATTACTTGCATGAATATATTTTTTTGTGTCTGGAAGATAGGCAATATAATGCAAGTGTGATGTTGATCTACCACGTCCATCATTCTCTACTAGTTAGGTTATGCAGTTTCAGACTTAGGCATGAAGGGCCCACATGGGGATTGCAGTGGCAGTGGCCCATGCTTAAGGGGTGTAGCCAGTCTCCAGATGCTTGACCAACCATAAAAAACTTTAGGGTGTGACAAGACTACTATGTTTGGTTGGCAAAAGGGCAAATATTGGTGTAGCTCCAATAGAAATTAACCAAGCCCTTGAGTTCATCTATGGACCTCCTCCACCAGGTAACTAACACTGTAATCAAGTAACAATGTATAATTCAAGTGCATAGATTGGAACCTGACCCCTATAGGATGAGTAGGGCCCTCAGGCAGTGGGGCCCAACGGGGATTTCCCCTATACCCCTGTGGGCCAGTACGACCCTGGCTGGGCATACACTGTGTTATAGGTCGGATCAGCCAGTAATCGTCTGATTGGGTCGACTGATCAGTAATTATAGGTATGTTGGGCATGCTGAAATCGTACAGCATTCCCAATAGATCTGATAATTGGCTGGCAGCATCTGGCAATGTATGCGCTGCCATGGCTGACCGCCCAATATTTCCACTGTTCCTTCACAGGGGAGGAAAGCAGATATCATGTGGCCATACACTATCACATAACTCACAGTCTATGGCCACAGTATTTGATGGGTTTCAGTTTGTCAGATAAAATGTGTCAGTCTGATAGACATTTATCAGACAGTGTATGCCCAGCTTAACATAACAATGTTATGATCCAAAGATGACGTTAGCTGCAGGGGCCAAGCCTATGGGGGCGGCTATTGCGACTGGAAATAGGGGAATTGGAGCAGATATTTTTAATCTAGAGGATGCTTGCATTTTGCAGGCATCACCTTGTCCATTTTTGGGTGGTTTTCCCAGAAAATTTGTTCCATAAATATAACCCTTAATGTGTAACAATTCAAAGAGACCCCTTTTCAAAACTATTAAGCTTTTGTTTTTTCTTTTTTGGTATAAAACAAAAAGAAAAAAGAAACCGTAGGGCAAAATGTTATTGTCATCAAAGCTGTGGTCAATGTCTACCAATTACTGCAGATCTTCTAAAGCTCATTATCAGAACAGTTAGAAACTCAACTCGGAAGTCCCAAAGAATATGGGTCTTTCTATTTCAACTGGATATATATATAAAATAAAATATATCTTTTGTCAGCTTTGAATTTAAACCCCCTGCTGAGCCAAGGCTTGTTGAGAAAACTAAATGACATGATTTGCTTTTGTACTGTGAAAAACGTGTATTATCTTAAATGTCACAGAGCTTTCGCAGAACAGAATCACAGGATTCTTGGTGTGATTGGTGCAAAGCTTGTCTGTATATTTATTTCAGCAATTTCTTTTTCTTTTTGGAGTTTTCTTTTTCAAATTTTAAAATCAAAATGTTCATCTTTTATTGGGTACATGGCCTCAACACCTGATGCTGATTTTATTGTCTCTGTGACAGCATGGGTTAATAGATGTTCCCTTGTTAATGGTTGCTGCTAGCAATGCATGCTTACTTCCATATGGTGCTGGAAGCGATGGAACTACAGTGAGTGCAGTGGTGCCATTGCTACAGGTCCAGTGGTAAGGGGACCTAGCAATGGCAGTTGTCTCCCCATTCAAGGCCAATGTATCCCCTTCCCCAGATCTCTATTCTGAAAAGAACAAAGCGGAGCCCTCTTTTGAGCGGCACATGGGCAGTGGCACAAGACCGTGTCTGCTCTTTGGAGAATGTGGGTGCACGGGCCTCAGAGGAGGGGCAGCCTGGCAATCTGGGAGGCTAAAGTAGGATCAGTGGTCCTCCCAAAAGTTACTATGTACAGTGCTGTCCCTGAGTTCTGGGATGCAAATCTTCTTATAATTAAATCATATGAATTTTAAACTGCATAATAAAATTTGTTTGATGCTGACTTTTCGAAAATTGAGAGTAGATCAAAACAAAATTGAGAGTTCCCAAATGAGTCTCATCTTGGATTGTCATCATATTCCTCCCGTTATGAACTATGGGGGCTCCTCCATGTGTTTGAAGCCCCTTGTTGTTTCTTCTTTTATGATCAGCAAAATCAAAATATTGTTGACTATTTTATGCTTCCTAAATGCTCGGGCTAGTGACAGGTTCTGTGTGTGTCTGTGTTTGTGCGGTTATGAGTCTCTCTGTGACTCCGCCAAAATCCTTTGCATAAAGTAATAATGGGCAACACAATGCATTCCATCCATTTCATTGCAAGTGGGAAAATATATCATGGTGCAGAATAATAAACTAAAATTAAAATGAACAATTTGATTTTACAGTACTAGACCTATTTTACCTAGGGGGAGATGTATCAAACCTTAGAGAGAGAGATAATGTAGAGAAGTTGTTCAAATCAGCTTCTGTCATCTAGCACAGTCTATAAAATGACAGTTAGAGGCTGACTGATTGCTATGGGTAACTTCTGTTTCTCTTTCGGAGGTTTAATGCATTCCACCCCAAATCAGACTATTTCGAAACATTTGAAAGAGATGAGGCCCATTCATACAGTATGTGACTGATTGCTGCAATTCCCTGCTCTGACGATGGCTGGCTTAGGGAATCTGAAAATATAAAATCTTGGATTTCCCCAACTCCGACCAAAAAACAGTCTGGGAATTTGAACAGGATGATGGTCTGAATACCGGCGCCGAAATCCCAACAGGTTGGGATCCCACATACTGGTGCCTGTAGGTCACGCATGCGCACCGCCATCACTGCTCCGAAAAGGAGCACTGAAGCTGCTCACGGTGGCAGCTGATTTCACATCAGCTGCCACTGCGCCGGAGCAATGATGAATTGCTCCGGTGGCCGCTGCGAATTAGGGTGTTAATTATCGGAGTCCGTTCGGACCCCGATAATTAACCTCATGAATAGGCCACTTAGCAAGAACTTTCCTACAGTATATACCATATACATCATATCACTTTTGCTATTTACACTAGAAAGGCTACAATAATACGATTGTTGTTACTGTATTTCTCTTCATCCTTCTACTGCCTTTGCTTGGGGTATTTCTTGCTGTAGTAGCAAATTCTGTCATTTTGAGTTTGGCCACACATTTCTGAGACTCTGCACTTTATTATTGTGAGTTCATTTACTTCTGGAGATCTTTTGGTTATATTTTATTACAGTTTACAATATGCCCCATTCACTGTCTACTGTAGAGCAGCTGCTCTTGCTAACAGTATACTGTACCTCCCTCTTCCCCGATGAGGGCTGCTATCTTTACTCTGGGGGGATGATTTGCATGCTCCTCATGTACAAATTCACTTCTCTGTGGGCTGCCGTCTGCTTCAGATTTAGGAATAGAGTAAGAAATAGCAAGTAAATCTGTACCTGGACAAGCCATGTTGCAATGGGTGCAAGTACATACATGTGTTTGCATGTGGGCTAAATAACGGCTGCTTTTGCATGTGGGGTAAATACTGGCTGCTTTTGCATGTGGGGTAAATACCGGCTGCTTTTGCATGTAGGGTAAATACCGGCTGCTTTTGCATGTGGGGTAAATACCGGCTGCTTTTGCATGTGGGGTAAATACCGGCTGCTTTTGCATGTAGGGTAAATACCGGCTGCTTTTGCATATGGGGTAAATACCGGCTGCTTTTGCATGTGGGGTAAATACCGGCTGCTTTTGCATATGGGGTAAATACCGGCTGCTTTTGCATGTGGGGTAAATACCGGCTGCTTTTGCATGTGGGGTAAATACCGGCTGCTTTTGCATGTGGGGTAAATACCGGCTGCTTTTGCATGTGGGGTAAATACCAGCTACTTTATATTTACAATGCAATTTAGATTTCAGTTTGGACACGTCCCTCCCTGCACATTTTACATCTGCCCCACCTGCAGTGTAGCATGGTGTTACCAAGATGCACAGTTACTTGCTGTATCTTACTCTATTCCCAACACTGAATCAGGCCCTGTGTCTCACTAACTTCGGGATGTGTTTAGTATGCGGGCAGACGGGATGCGGGCCGTCGAAATCCCAACTTTGGAAGCCTGACCCGAAACTAAATATAGGCCTCGAAATCCCGACGCCAATCCATATCACGACGTCGGGATCTCTACAGCCGCCATCCCGAATGAAGGTATATGGGGGGGTCTTAGCAGTGGTTAAGTTTAGGCACCATGGGAGGGTTAGGCTTTGGGGGGAAGGTTAGGGTTAGGCACCAAAAGGGGGGCTAGGGTTAGGCACCACTCGGGGGGGGGGTTAGGGTTAAGCACTAGGGGAGGACGGTTAGGTTTAGGCATCAAGGGGGGAAGTTTAGGTTTAGGCACTAACGGGGAGGGTTAGGGTTAGGGTGCGGGGTAGGGAGAGTTAAAAGGAGGGTGAGGGTTACAGGGAGAAGGGGGGAGGGTTAGTATACTTACCCGACCCCTGTCGGGATACCAAGCATCGGGGTGCCGCTGTCTGCATTTTGACAGCAGGCATCCCAACTGCCGGTATTTCATACCTAACCCCCAACATCCTGTATTCATGTTCTACATTCCCCTTTGCTTTCATATTATATTGACACTTTATAAACGATGAATGATGATGATAAATATTATTATTATTATTATTATTATTATTATTAATAATAATAATAATAATAATATAATCAAATACATAACATTATATAGAGTACTTTGTATATGATATGGATTAAAATTATTAATTTAAAAAAAAATAATTCAGTGTTGCAGATTTCTTTAATGGGAATCAACCTTTCAATATTTCAGTAGCTTTTTAAAATGAAATAATCTACATTGCCGGCTCTGTTTGTTACAGGATATTGGATCACAGGCTAGAAAGACACAATATGTGGCAAATACAGCCTCTAAGTAACAGCAGAGTAATTAGAAGAAGTGTAAAGTGAGAAAGGAGCATGTCTGTGAGAGTCCTGATAGAAATGAACTACTGGTACATACTAGGGGTGTGCACCGGCCACTTTTCGTGTTTTGTGTTTTGGTTTTGGATCTGGATCTTTCTTCGTGTTTTGGATCTGGATTGGTTTTGCCAAAACCACCCTTCCGTGTTTTGGGTTCTGGGTTTTGTGTTTTGGATCTGTATTTTTTTTTAAAAAAGCATAAAAACAGCTAAAATCACAGAATTTGTTGGTTTCTCTGCTCCTATGCTATTATTAACCTCAATAACCTTAATTTCCACTCATTTCCAGTCTATTCTGAACACCTCACAATAGTGTTTTCATGTCCAAAAGGTTGCACCGAGGTAGCTGGATGACTATGCTAAGCGACACGAGTGGGCGGCACAAACACGTGACCCATCTAGGAGTGACACTGCAGTGGCAGACAGGATGGCAGTTAGAAAAACTAGGCCCCAAACTGTACATAATGCAAAGAAAAAAAAGAAGTGCAAGATGGAATTGTCCTTGGGCCCTCCCACCCACCCTTATGTTGTATAAACAGGACATGCACACTTTAACAAATCAATCATTTCAGCGCCAGGGTCTGCCACACAACTGTGGCTGAAATGATTGGTTCGTTTGGGCCCCCACAAAACAAGCTGGCAATTAATGTGTCCCTGCACAAACTGGCTCTACGGAGGCAAGATGTCATCCTCATCCTCCTCATCCACCGATTCCTCACCCTCTTCAGTGTGTACATCCTCATCCTCACAGAGTATTAATTCGTCCCTGCTGGAACCACAGGTCCCTCTGTACGTTCTGGAGGCTGGTCTCCCTGGAAGAGTTGATAATTCATTTTATGAACATCATCTTCTCCACATTTTGTGGAAGCAACCTCCTACGCCTTTCGCTGACAAGGTTCCCGGCTGCACTAAACACTCTTTCGGAGTACACACTGGAGGGGGGGCAACTCAGGTAAAATAGAGCCAGTTTGTACAGGGACCTCCAAATTGCTTCTTTTTCCTGCCAGTACAGGTACGGACTGTCTGACATGCCTACTTGGATGCTGTCACCGATGTAATCCTTTAACAGACAGACGCACGCTTGTCGCTGCTGCTTTGAGGATTCAAGTGCGGCTACAGCCCACACAATTCACAAAGACAGAAAAAAAAAAAGAATATTTTTATTGTTTGTGGAGCACACTTTGAGGGTTACACCACCCTTTAACAGACAGACGCACGCTTGTCGCTGCTGCTTTGAGGATGCAAGTGCGGCTACAGCCCACACAATTCACAAAGACAGAAAAAAGAAGAAGAATATTTTAATTGTTTGTGTAGAACACTTTGAGGTGTCACCACCCTTTAACAGACAGACGCACGCTTGTCGCTGCTGCTTTAAGGATGCAGGTGCGGCTACAGCCCACACATTTCACAAAGACCGAAAAAAAAAAGAACAATATTTTAATTGTTTGTGTAGAACACTTTGAGGTGTCATCACCCTTTAACAGACAGACGCACGCTTGTCGCTGCTGCTTTAAGGATGCAGGTGCGGCTACAGCCCACACAATTCACATAGACAGAAAAAAAAAGAACAATATTTTAATTGTTTCTGTAGCACACTTTGAGGGTGTCACCACCCTTTAACAGACAGACGCACGCTTGTCGCTGCTGCTTTGAGGATGCAAGTGTGGCTACATCGCACACAAGTCACAAACACATTAAAAAAATAGTTTTTTATTTTTTGGAACACTTTGAGAGTTACACCACCCTTTAACAGACAGACGCACGCTTGTCGCTGCTGCTTTAAGGATGCAGGTGCGGCTACAGCCCACACATTTCACAAAGACCAAAAAAAAAAGAACAATATTTTAATTGTTTGTGTAGAACACTTTGAGGGTGTCACCACCCTTTAACAGACAGACGCACGCTTGTCGCTGCTGCTTTAAGGATGCAGGTGAGGCTACAGCCCACACATTTCACAAAGACCAAAAAAAAAAGAACAATATTTTAATTGTTTGTGTAGCACACTTTGAGGGTGTCACCACCCTTTAACAGACAGACGCACGCTTGTCGCTGCTGCTTTGAGGATGCAAGTGTGGCTACATCGCACACAAGTCACAAACACATTAAAAAAATAGTTTTTTATTTTTTGGAACACTTTGAGAGTTACACCACCCTTTAACAGACAGACGCACGCTTGTCGCTGCTGCTTTAAGGATGCAGGTGCGGCTACAGCCCACACATTTCACAAAGACCGAAAAAAAAAGAACAATATTTTAATTGTTTGTGTAGAACACTTTGAGGGTGTCACCACCCTTTAACAGACAGACGCACGCTTGTCGCTGCTGCTTTAAGGATGCAGGTGCGGCTACAGCCCACACATTTCACAAAGACCAAAAATAAAAGAACAATATTTTAATTGTTTGTGTAGCACACTTTGAGGGTGTCACCACCCTTTAACAGACAGACGCACGCTTGTCGCTGCTGCTTTAAGGATGCAGGTGCGGCTACAGCCCACACAATTCACAAAGACAGAAAAAAGAACAATATTTTAATTGTTTGTGTAGCACACTTTGAGGGTGTCACCACCCTTTAACAGACAGACGCACGCTTGTCGCTGCTGCTTTAAGGATGCAGGTGCGGCTACAGCCCACACAATTCACAAAGACAGAAAAAAGAACAATATTTTAATTGTTTGTGTAGCACACTTTGAGGGTGTCACCACCCTTTAACAGACAGACGCACGCTTGTCGCTGCTGCTTTAAGGATGCAGGTGCGGCTACAGCCCACACAATTCACAAAGACAGAAAAAAAAAAAACAATATTTTAATTGTTTGTGTAGCACACTTTGAGGGTGTCACCACCCTTTAACAGACAGACGCACGCTTGTCGCTGCTGCTTTGAGGATGCAGGTGGAATCTAGACGGGATTTGGAACCGAGGACACACTAACTCCATCAATTGTCTAAATCCCACTGCACTAATGTCGGATACCGGACGCACGTCTAACACCAACATAGCAGTCAAGGCCTCAGTTATACGTTTTGCTTCAGGATGACTGCTGTCGTACTTCATCCTCATCGCTAGGGACTGTTGGAGGGTCAATTGTTTAGTAAAAGTAGTGATGTTCCTACTTCCTCTCTGGGATGATGAACAACTCCCAGCAGCAGCAACAGCACTAGGAGGAAGAGGTTCTTGATCTTTCCCTATTTTATTTTTATCGGAGAAAGTTTGGTCCTCCATTTATGTTATATTGATATATATACGTGCGGCTAAAGCGCACACAAACACAGAAAATATTATTTTATTTTTGCTGGAGAGTAGTGCACTTTGTGGGTTACACCACCCTTTAAGAAATGAGCCAGCCGGCTCTTTACTTATGGGACACAGGCGCACGCTTGGCGCTGCTCCTTTGTTGATGCACGTGCAGCCACAGTGCACACAATTCACAAACACAGAAAATAATTTTTTTTTTGGTTTGGACTGGAGTGTACTTTCGGGGGTTACAGCACCCTTAACGGTCAAGCCAGCCGGCCCTTTACTTATGACGCAGGCGCACGCTTGGCACTACTTTGTTGATGCACGTGCGGCTACTGCGCACACAATTCACAAACACAGAAAATAATTTTTTTTTTGGTTTGGACTGGAGTGTACTTTCGGGGGTTACAGCACCCTTAACGGTCAAGCCAGCCGGCCCTTTACTTATGACACAGGCGCACGCTTGGCACTACTTTGTTGATGCACGTGCGGCTACTGCGCACACAATTCACAAACACAGAAAATAATTTTTTTTTTGGTTTGGACTGGAGTGTACTTTCGGGGGTTACAGCACCCTTAACGGTCAAGCCAGCCGGCCCTTTACTTATGACACAGGCGCACGCTTGGCACTACTTTGTTGATGCACGTGCGGCTACTGCGCACACAATTCACAAACACAGAAAATAATTTTTTTTTTGGTTTGGACTGGAGTGTACTTTCGGGGGTTACAGCACCCTTAACGGTCAAGCCAGCCGGCCCTTTACTTATGACACAGGCGCACGCTTGGCACTACTTTGTTGATGCACGTGCGGCTACTGCGCACACAATTCACAAACACAGAAAATAATTTTTTTTTGGGTTTGGACTGGAGTGTACTTTCGGGGGTTACAGCACCCTTAACGGTCAAGCCAGCCGGCCCTTTACTTATGACACAGGCGCACGCTTGGCACTACTTTGTTGATGCACGTGCGGCTACTGCGCACACAATTCACAAACACAGAAAATAATTTTTTTTTTGGTTTGGACTGGAGTGTACTTTCGGGGGTTACAGCACCCTTAACGGTCAAGCCAGCCGGCCCTTTACTTATGACACAGGCGCACGCTTGGCACTACTTTGTTGATGCACGTGCGGCTACTGCGCACACAATTCACAAACACAGAAAATATATTATTTTTTTAGCACTTGGGGGGAGCACCCCTGATGGACAGAGCACCCCCTGGACAACACTGCAGCACTCCTTTAGGACTGGGACACTGCACAGGACTTTGGAGTGGACACAGCCCCTATGGAGAACTGACTGCACAACACAGTCCAGCCAGCCCCTATGGACTTTGAAGTAGTGGACACAGCCCCTATTAACAACAGCAGCACAGCACAACACAGCCAGCCCCTATGGACTTTGAAGTAGTGGACAACAGCAGCACTACACTACACTACACTACACAGCCCTAACTCCCACCCTCCCTCTTCACTGTCCACAGCCGAGTGAGAAAATGGCGCCGACGTGGGTACCTTATATAGGATCCAAAACCCGCGAGACTCGGAAGGCGGGATGATGACGTTTTGCCTCGATTTCAGATCCGAGTCAGGCGGGAAAAGTCGAGCCTGATTCGGATCGGACTCGGATCGGGGGGGCTCGGGGGGGTTCGGATTTCAGAAATCCGAACCCGCTCACCCCTAGTACATACTATTGTTTCTGCAGGACAGCTCCATCCCCCGGAGTTCCCGTCATCACTCCAGTACATTCTCCTGGGCCCGCTGCCTGAGAAGTCATTTCTGCAACAGGACCTACAGTCTCTGCCAGCTTAGGTAAATGTTGATCATCCTCATGTTTCCAATCATGTTTTGTTCTTTATGTGCCCGATACACATTCTAGATTGCAAGGATCCCATAGACACTCACTGCCAATGATGAGCATTGTCATTCTCAATTTATTTATGCAGCCACAATTCTGGAAGCTGCTACCAAAGCAAAAATACAGTAATAAGGAGGATACCATATGACTGGTAACAAACGGTCAACAAAAAATGAAGCATATTACTAAAAATCATAGGTGCATTTATAATAAGTGCAGGGTGTGTGGTGCCCATGGGCCCCTGGGTCCAAGGGGGCCTCGCACTAAACACCCCTAGTATACTTACATTGTGCCGGCAAACTGGTCCCCTCCTCCGTGGTACCATCTTCCCAGTGACATCTTCGGGAAGATGGCGCCGCACAGTGAAAGCACTGTGCCAGAGCCTTTGCTCTCTTGTGTGCATTCGCCATATTCCCGAATATCACTGGGAAGTTAGCACTGCAGTGCCGGAGGAACCCGTTTGCCAGAACGAGGTTAGATATGTGGCTTTGGGGGGGCTCACTGTTGAGAGGAGGGAAGCTGCTGCCCACCAGCCCACTCAGGCGTTATTACGCCCCTGCCAAATATACTGTAGATGTCTCTGCCAAATGACAATTTTCATGACTGCACTAATGATCAATAAATGATACACTTAATTGTTGCTGTATATCAAAAATCTTATAACTCTGCACTTTGATTATATATTGAAATTTTAGTACACTCTCACTTACATGTCAACAGGTTTGTTGCTTTATGCTAAATGAAATTTCCCAGATTAATAAGGTAAAATGTATTTAGATTATTTTAATTTTGGCACGTGGGTGCCTTGTAAACTGCTATATATGATATGCTGCTATTTATTATGATAAGCTGCTATTTATGATATCTCAGCAGACCACACCTGAAATGAGGACCATTAATACAGATGGTTCTAGTTCCATACATGCTATGTTACATGCTATGTAACAACGTAGGGAACAGTAACTACAGTGGCAACTAACAATCAGCTAAAAGGGAAAATGGGAGGGGGGTGCCTACCTCACCCACTCAATGTTTGGTAGAGTTCAGGAGTTGGGAAATTTGAGTTTATACAGTAGTTGGGGAAATCCAAATGTTCATCTTATGCCAAAACAGATCCTATATTTTTGTATGTTTAAATAAGAGCATAGATGAAAGGTATAAAATGTGTGCAGTTTGCTCTCAGCATCATTATGTTTTATAATGCAGACCCAACCAAGTTCTGAATCTATGGTCATATGGTTAGATGTGAGCAAAATACGTGCAAGTCTGCTTAAGTGCATTTGTGTGGCGTTCGCATTCTGGGCATGAGCACATATACGTGCAAGATATGCTACCGAACTATTCCAATTTCTACAATGGTGTGACCCAGCGATGATGTGGTGTAAAGTTATATCGCGCACACCATACACACTGCACAATTGGTGTATGACGGCACAATGTGTTGTTACATGCTGTACAGAACAACAGACCCAGCTTAACAAACTGGCAAATTGCTTGGCTATGCAGAATACCGTATACCCTAGTAATAGGAAGCTCCGTCTACAATAACATTGTGCTAGCATTATATGTACTAGAGTCCTTACCAGCTAAATATATAATGGAAATAAGGATGATTTAATATGAAATGTTAATTTTAATTTACCATGATAAACAATGTGGTGTTATGTAACCTTCCATGTGTACTGTATGGCTTCATTAAGTATTTATTTAATTTCATATCTCATTATGTGTCACTGTGTTTTTGCACTATCCGTACCACAGTGCCAAGGGGGACGATTCAATTCAATGTCAAATGAATAGCGTGTGCTCCCGCAGCTATTCAATTCAATGCGCTGTGTGTTCGGAGAATGCCGGTTATCGTGCCTTAATAAGGGTGTTAAGGCGCGTTAACCAGCAGTCTCTGACCAAAGTGCCGGGCGTGCGGCTGTTAGCGCCGTGCCAAGCAGAAAAACAGCGGCGCGCCCGGCACTTTGGTCGGATTTCTCCTCGGATCCCCAGAGGGGTGCGAGAAAATATCCTTAGACGCCCAAACAGCGCGCTGTATTGAATCGCCCCCCAAGATTGGGCATACATTGTACAACCATATATACAGTACAATTTTATGTACATGCACCTATCTATGCATTAAATCTGCGGGTTTCATTTAAAGATACAGTAGATAGTAATGTAATCGTAGAGATCACTGTCTTTTTATACAACCACAGTACCTGAAAAAATATTTTATTCTTGAAAAATATGTCCTTGTGTCGTCATCACCATCATTTATAAATAATAAAATATACCTGCAGGCAAGTACATACTGCGAAGTTCTTTGTACACCTTTGGTGTCTGAAGGATAGTCCCACAAGACTCGTGGAATCGCCTCTAGAGACTTGCAGGTCATCAGGCTTACTCATTCATTATTCTCTCTCTAACCCATGACTGCTACAAAGTACATTTCCAACTGCCACTAAAACAAGACAGTTCCATTTGACTGAACCAGTGATGTTTCCATCAAAGATTTTCTCTTTTCTTTTGAACACAGAAACCTTTAGTGCAAAACAACCCTTAACCTGACTGTCCAGAAGTGAATCAGCTCTCGAGTTCCCAGAAATAAGAGGCGCTCCTTTCTAGAGTGTAGGAATTGTTTTCTATCTATAATCATGATACGCCATGGTTAGCAAAAGGTATTTAGAACGTCATTTTAAAAGCAGCAGTTGTGCGTATTATATTGCTGGATCTGCACAAACAGTGTGTCCCCATTAAGTCAGACATTTCAATAGAGAGACTAAAATAAGACTGAAAATCCTGTGCTGTAAAATTATCCAATTCATGTTGTTAGTAGAAGCAGCTCTCGTCACAATAGGTCTCAGAAATCCAGTCCCATTTTTTACTTTTCTAATAAGGGGATACACTGTATACCTTCATGGGTGAACCCTCTTTCTAATGATGATAGAGTATACTGTATATAAACTGGTTCAAGTATACCAATTATTATTTGGTCCAATTTACTAATAATCTAACAGTATTAAGCCCCCCACCATAGTTAGCAGAGGCTAAGAGGTCTCACAACTATGGGATTTAGTAAAAAGTTTTACAATGACAATGTCGGCATTAATAAAGTCAGCTCCACAATGTCAAAATGGTTAAAATGTCGTCAGGCAACATGTCAACATTCTCAGAATATTGACGGGTGAAATGTCACTATTGTCTATATGCTGACATTAGGATTAGGCTGCAGGCGGGAGAGTTAAACTTAGGCTGCAGGGGGAGATTAGGCATTAGAGGGGTAGGGATTAGGGTTAGGGGAGAAATATTAATCAGATTACTGGATGATCACAGAAGTCACATGACCGTCTGGACCCGGAAGCCACGCTAGACTCACTGCATACATGAAGAATGTCAGCATTATGACTGGTGACATATCATACCACACCACATAACTACTTATAGATTTTGGAAATTAGATACTAACGGGAAGCAATCGGGAAGCCGACGGACGGAATCCCGACCATTGGCTTCCCGACTGTCTAATCCCGACGCCTGTCATTTTACCTATGCCGGGAGCCCGACACCCGGTTTACCGATCGAAGGTAAGCTGGGCGCCGGGCGCGGACAGCCGTGCGGGGGGGAGGGTTAGGTTTAGGGTTCCCGGGTGGATTTAGGGTTAGGCAACCCCCTCGGAGTTTAGAGTTAGGCTAGGGGAAGGGGTGGTTAGGGTTAGGCACCCCGGGGGGGAGGTTAGGGTTAGGCACCCCCCCAGGGGACTTAGGCGGCGGGGAAGGGGGGGTTAGGGTTATGTACTTGGGGGGAAGGTTATGGTTAGGCTCCCCTAAGGGGGGTTTAGGGGGTAGAATAGGTTAGGAAATACTTACCTGGGGACGAACAGGATTTTCACTGCTGCCGGGATGCCCGCTGTCGGGATTTGGGCCATGCGGCAGGCGGTAAATCATACTGAATCCGATACTAACACAGTCATCCAATCAATACTCTCAATACACCAGATTTGACCACTACTACAATTCAAAAGATGCAGCCTCTTACAGTAAGTCAGGATACTGGTCTGTTACCAGGATGCAGGTGACAATCTCCCAATACAGCAGGGGCTACAGACCAGTTTGAGGAGGTTATAATTTAAAATGTGATATAAGTGAAAAACTCTTCTACATGCATTTTCTCAGAATCTGCACTTTAAAAATAATGATCTAAAATTAAACTGTTATATACATTTGGCTTTCAACAATTGGGCTTTTCGCTAGGAATCAGTATGATTTACCGCTGGCCCCCTATACCTAACCCCCCCTTCCCCGCAGCCTAAACCTAAGCCCCCCTGGGGGTGCATAACCCTAACCTCCCCCCGGGGGTTCTAACCCCCCCTTCCCCTAGCGTAAACCTAACCTCCCGGGTGGGTGCCTAACCCTAAGTCCCCACCGGGAACCCTAAGCCTATAGCGGCTGTCCGCGCCCGGCTTACCTTCATTCGGTAAGCCGAGTGTTGGGCTCCTGGCATAGATCTAATGACAGGCGTCGGGATTTCAACGGCTGTCATTAGTGCCTTGCTGGGATTAAGCAGTCGGGAAGCCGGCGGTCGGGATTACGTCCGTCGGCTTGCCGACTGCTTCCCGCTAGGGTGGAGCTCAGTTCTGTACAGCAGTTAATGGGAGAGTCATAATGTGATTCTCCATTTTAACTGGAAGTGAGCAAAATGGCTGCTTCCAATTATAAAATAAATGACAATATTAGATATAAGACTCCCCGAAAGGAATGCTTTATGGCTATATGTTTAAAATATATATATATATATATATATATATATATATATATATTCTATTTATAAAAGGTTTCTACAGTATGTTGCCTGAATGTAATAACACCCATTTTTGTTTTACTTTGATTTCCCTAGGGTATTTAGGTAATTGAACATTGACCATTCATAATAAGCTATTCTAAGTCCTCCTAACCCCACATTATCAGACTAAAGTTCTCATCTAAGTTGGTTTATAAACAAGAGAGAATTGAGCAGATTTGTCTAATTCCTGAACACAATCTGTCGATTCATAGTGCATGGAGGAGCAATTTTAGCTTCAAATGGCAGCACATAAAATGGATTAGTTGAAGCAGAATTTGGGAAAAAAAGTTTGTACATCAATGGAACATTGGCACCGAAAGCAGATAGTCTGTCTAATCTTTTTACATTTAACATAAACAGAAGTGGAGCACTAGAACTATTCCTGCATGGAAGGTTATATGACCAATGTAGACACTTCAGTTGTTTTGTTCATCATATATAATACACACACACTAATCACACTGTCATATATACACACACTGTCACACTCTCATATATAATATACACACACACCGTCACATTCTCTTATATAATATACACACACACTGTCACAATCATATATACACATACTGTTACATTCTCATATACATATATGCACACTATCACACTCCTATTTAATATACACACTGTCGCTCTCATATACAATATGCACACACTGTCACACTCCTATATAATATACACACTGTCACACTCTCATATATAATTTACACACACTGTCACACTCCTATATAATATACACACTGTCACAATCTCATATATAATTTCGACACACTGTCACTCTTATATACAATATGCACACAGTGTCACACTCTCATAAACAATATACACACTGTCACAGCCGTAACTAGACTTTTTGGTGCCCTGTGCCAGAAAGAACTCACTTACCCGCGAATGGTGGAGGTTTCTGTAAAGGGGGCGGGGTCTAATGCAATCTATCGTCTGGCCCTCCCCTGAAGAGGAGAGCAGCAGGTCCCCTCCTGCTGCTCCCGGAAAGCTGCCCAGGAATGTCGGCAAGTATGACACACTGTCACACTCTCATATACAATATAGTTTACACACTGTCACACTCTCATATACAATATACTTTACACACTGTCACACTCTCATTTATAATATACACACTGTTACACTAATATATACATACACTGTTAAACTTTCACATTGCAATATGCACACACTGTCACTCATATACAATATACACACTGTCACACTCTCATATGCAATATACACACTGTCACACTCTCATGTATAATATAAACACTGTCACACTCATATATACACACACTGTCACACTCATATGCAATATGCACACCCTGTCACACTCTCTCGTATACAATATGCACACACTGTCACACTCTCATATACAATATACACACTGTCACACTCTCATATGCAATATACACAATGTCACACTCTCATATATAATATACACTGTTACTCATATACAATATGCACACAGTGTCACACTCTCATATACAATATGCACACACTGTCACACTCTAATATACAATATGCACACACTGTCACACGCTAATATACATTATGCACACACTGTCACACTCTCATATACAATATGCACACTGTCACACTCATATGCAATATGCACACACTGTCAAACTCTCATATGCAATATGCACACACTGTCACACTCTCATATGCATTATGCACACACTGTCACTCTCATATACATTATGCACACTGTCACTCTCATATACAATATGCACACACTGTCACACTCTCATATACATTATGCACACACTGTCAAACTCTCATATGCAATATGCACACACTGTCACACTCTCATATACATTATGCACACACTGTCACTCTTATATGCAATATGCACACACTGTCACACTCTCATATACATTATGCACACTGTCACACTCTCATATGCAATATGCACACACTCTCATATACATTATGCACACACTGTCACACTCTCATATGCAATATGCACACATTGTCACATTCTCATATACATTATGCACACACTGTCACACTCTCATATACATTATGCACACACTGTCACTCTCATATACATTATGCACTGTCAAACTCTCATATGCAATATGCACACACTGTCACACTCATATACAATATGCACACACTGTCATTCTCATATACATTATGCACACTGTCAAACTCTCATATGCAATATGCACACACTGTCACACTCTCATATACATTATGCACACACTGTCACACTCTCATATACATTATGCACACACTGTCACTCTCATATACATTATGCACACACTGTCACACTCTCATATACATTATGCACACACTGTCACACTCTCATATACATTATGCACACTGCCACATTCTCATATGCAATATGCACACACTGTCACACTCTCATATGCATTATGCACACACTGTCACTCTCATATACATTATGCACACTGTCAAACTCTCATATGCAATATGCACACACTGTCACACTCTCATATGCATTATGCACACACTGTCACTCTCATATACATTATGCACACTGTCAAACTCTCATATGCAATATGCACACACTGTCACACTCTCATATGCATTATGCACACACTGTCACTCTCATATACATTATGCACACTGTCAAACTCTCATATGCAATATGCACACACTGTCACACTCTCATATGCATTATGCACACACTGTCACTCTCATATACATTATGCACTGTCAAACTCTCATATGCAATATGCACACACTGTCACACTCTCATATGCAATATGCACACACTGTCACACTCTCATATACATTATGCACACTGTTACACTCTCATATGCAATATGCACACACTGTCACACTCTCATATGCAATATGCACACAATTTCACACTCTCATATACATTATGCACACTGTCACACTCTCATATGCATTATGCACACACTGTCACTCTCATATACATTATGCACACTGTCAAACTCTCATATGCAATATGCATACACTGTAACACTCTCATATACATTATGCACACTGTCACTCTCATATGCAATATGCACATACTGTCACACTCTCATATACATTATGCACACTGTCACACTCTCATATGCAATATGCACACACTGTCATACTCTCATATGCATTATGCACACACTGTCACTCTCATATACATTATGCACACTGTCAAACTCTCATATGCAATATGCACACACTGTCACACTCTCATATACATTATGCACACTGTCACTCTCATATGCAATATACACACACTGTCACACTCTCATATACATTATGCACACTGTCACACTCTCATATGCAATATGCACACACTGTCATACTCTCATATGCAATATGAACACACTCTCATATACATTATGCACACACTGTCACACTCTCATATGCAATATGCACACACTGTCACACTCTCATATACATTATGCACACACTGTCACACTCTCATATACATTATGCACACACTGTCACTCTCATATACATTATGCACTGTCAAACTCTCATATGCAATATGCATACACTGTCACACTCTCATATACAATATGCACACACTGTCATTCTCATATACATTATGCACACTGTCAAACTCTCATATGCACACACTGTCACACTCTCATATACATTATGCACACACTGTCACTCTCATATGCAATATGCACACACTGTCACACTCTCATATACATTATGCACACTGTCACACTCTCATATGCAATATGCACACACTGTCACACTCTCATATGCATTATGCACACACTGTCACTCTCATATACATTATGCACACTGTCAAACTCTCATATGTAATATGCACACACTGTCACATTCTCATATACATTATGCACACTGTCACACTCTCATATACATTATGCACACACTGTCACTCTCATATACATTATGCACTGTCAAACTCTCATATGCAATATGCACACACTGTCACACTCTCATATACAATATGCACACACTGTCATTCTCATATACATTATGCACACTGTCAAACTCTAATATGTAATATGCACACACTGTCACTCTCATATGCAATATGCACACACTGTCACACTCTCATATACATTATGCACACTGTCACACTCTCATATGCAATATGCACACACTGTCATACTCTCATATGCACACACTCTCATATACATTATGCACACACTGTCACAATCTCATATGCAATATGCACACACTGTCACTCTCATATACATTATGCACACACTGTCACACTCTCATATACATTATGCACACACTGTCACTCTCATATACATTTTGCACACTGTCAAACTCTCATATACAATATGCACACAGTGTCACACTCTCATATACAATATGCACACACTGTCACACGCTCATATACATTATGCACACACTGTCACACTCTCATATACAATATGCACACACTGTCACACTCTCATATACAATATGCACACACTGTCACACTCTCATATGCAATATGCACACACTGTCACACTCTCATATACAATATGCACACTGTCACACTCTCATATGCAATATGCACACACTGTCACACTCTCATATACAATATGCACACACTGTCACACTCTCATATACAATATGCACACACTGTCACACTCTCATATACATTATGCACACTGTCACTCTCATATACCATATGCACAAACTGTCACACTCTCATATATAATATACACTGTCACACTCTCATATATATTATGCACACACTATCACACTCTCATATACAATATGCATACACTGTCACAGTCTCATATGCAATATGCACACACTGTCACACTCTCATATACAATATGCATACACTGTTACACTCTCATATATAATATACAACTGTCACACTCTCATATACATTATGCACACACTATCACACTCTCATATACAATATGCACACATTGTTACACTCTCATATACAATATACACAATGTCACACTCTCATATACACACCAGTCCACCACTGAGGAAAACCTCACCACCACCCCATATTAAAGCACCCTACCTCTCCGAAAAACCTGTACTTTTTCTCCACCGTCACATACAGTGCAGGTGAGAGACAGTCATGTTCACTGGATGGACTGATGATGTGGCTGTGGAATGGGCAAAGAAACAGCGGAAGAACCTGTGTTGGTAAGCAGGCTGGGGTGTGCATGAGGTCAGGGCCGTAGCTAGGGTAGTGCTGCCGGTGCCATTGTACAGGGCACCACAGGTCAGGGGGCACTGTTTGGGCCTGTCAAATTTCTGTTTATTATCATTCTTGCTTGCAGCTTCCTCTTATTTCATCCCCAGCATCTCCTGGCCTCTCCTATCTCTTTCCTGATCCTTCCCCATGAAGCCATGGGCCTTTTTTGGGTGCATTATGTCCCTTTGAAAAATGAGGGGGGCGCCAATGCTCTTTCTGGTACAGGGCACCAAAAAGTCTAGTTACGGCTCTGCGTGAGGTACTTGACAGGCAATAACTGTGAGAGGCCCTTAGTTGGTTCGGGGGGAGGGGGGGGGGGGGCGACAAAGGAAGGACAGGTAATTATTTCTATGCTTTATAGTATTATCCATTATTGCAGAAATGTATAAAGGGTCCTACACAGATACTGTAGACGCAGACATTTAACCTGTGAGTGTGAGCCTGATTTAGAGGTGGAAGTTAATCCCGTTGCCTCTGCGTCTTTGTATGGAGTGGTAATGAGAAAACTAATGCTAATGCCGCATCCGCCGGGATTTGTACAGACACCTACGCGCAGTGCGACTCATGCATGGTACATACGACATTGCTCAACTGCGCAAACATGGGCATTGCGTCCACCTGATTCAGGGCCTGTATCTCTGTATGGTCTGGTTTGACCATACATGTACGAGGATGTGGTCAAATTGAGCAGACCTGGATACATGTTTGAATATAAATTGTAATATCTGCCTGTATTCATACTTTGCCCCATCTACATGACCACAACACCCTCATCCGTCTTGTGTAAGTAGTGGAAGTAGTAGTCATCATCAGCACTAATCTGTACAAGCTGTATCCTTGTAGCAGGAGATTCCACTAAAAGCAGCCAGATCTATGCTCACCTCTGCATAGCCTGTAAGTGCACCACCACACTCACCACACACCCATGGAATACTTATCCTATGTGTGACAGACCCGCTGCTACCCAGTAACAGCCTCTGAGTTGCAAGTAGAGATGCAGCTGGCTATCAGCACCCTAATGCATGTGCGATCTGCTAAAAATCGTGAGATCTGTACTCAGCTCAGAATCAGGCCTTTAATGCAATTGTTGTAATTAATACTGATTTGTAAATATATTATACAATTAGTAAATTTGGAGAAAAAAAAATATACAGATCCAACAAGCTTCTGAATTTCTAGTTGTGCTTTTCCAACGTACAGAAACCCCAGGGTAACAATTACCAATTTGCCGCACAGATGTGAAAAACCTTCCTGACACCCAAAATGACAATCTGATAAATTCCTTGGATTAAATCCCCCCATAATGCTCTCTACTAATTATAGTTACACCCACATTACCATTCTTCTTAGAAAAGCATCTAACACATTTTTCAATTCAGAAAGTGAATTTGCCATCATTACCACCACATCATAAACAACCCTTACACAAAAGACCCTCTTCCTATGCTGATGGCGAAACCAGTGGGTGAGCAGGGGAAGCAAATACACGTTTGTTTGTAAGTATGTAATGACCAGTTTGTACAAACATAACTTTTTCATTTGTTTTATTTAAGTGTAAGGATGCAGTAGGGCTGGAAGTGGTTTTTTTTTTTTTTTTTTAAACTAGAAGGTTACTTAGGAACATAGTTGGACAAATTTCGGGTGAGATTTTACTCAGGATAAAAGCTGCTACATGAAATGCACAATATGACTTCTCTACTGATTAAACTCTTAGAGGAAGGTTGTTCTCATATTATCTTGCTGCTAAAGTCTTCAAGGGAAATTCAATATGTTCTTTTCTTGGAATCTCCTAAACCAATCTGTACAAAATGTCCCAAAATGATTTGTGCTGAATGTTAAATAGTCAGTTACCTATATTTATACAGCAGAAGACAGTAGCAAGACATCAAAATACAAATGGCTCTCTGCACTACAGTGCATAGAGACCCATTGATCAGTTTTGTGAATAGAGCACTATGTTATTTTTAGTTATTAGATATAAAACATACAGCTGACCTCTACCATTGTAGGATGGGGAAATATGGTGATGGAGTATGGAGGAGGGGAGAGTATGGTGCAACCCAACACCCCCAGATAGCATCACCATCCCTGCCCATTTGGCAGACTGCCACACAAACTGGCCAAAAGAAGACAGTGGAAATGTACCGCTTTTCCTCCACATATGCCTAATACAGTACATACACCCATGTACTGTAATCTACACCTCACATTCTGACTACATATATATAATAAGCGAGAAAGTATGTGTGTGTCTGTCTGTTTGTCCTTTTAGCATGGCCAGAGTTTTGTATCTACAGATGCGCCCAGTTACAGTGTTGCTGATCACGCCACAAATGTGCGCATACATCGCTCCACGCGATTGTCTGCACCTGTGGCCGCTGCAGTACGCTATGGGGTGCACTGCGTATCACACCATGCATTTCTATGGAGGCGCGGGTGCGAACGCAGTGCGTGTATCCGCTCTGAGGCACGTGTCTTGTGGATGCAGCTGGGCATATCTGTAGCTCCACCAAATTTGGCAATGTTTGTGTAGTTTGACCAGGATTAGATTTTTTGCCTCGGTTTGAACTTCGTCAGCGCCACACACTGTCACACAATCCCATAAAACTGGGCACTCTTGAATTACACAGGTTCTGGGACTGAGGGGCTGACTTCATACACACACTGTCACACTCTTGGTCATGAGCAGTTCAGTATTTGATACATTCCACTTGACACATTCAGACTGTGGCAGACAGCATAATCAATTTACAACCTTTGATCCTGGCAAAGCTTAGCATATAGAGATTACAAATAGTAGGGGAAATTGATCGCAGCCACACAGGGCCACTGCAGACGGACTCCCTTTTTTCTGAGCCTGGTGCTGCATAGCAGCAAAAATCACTGGGAAAATGTCGAAGGCGCCATTTTCCCGGAGATCCTCGCATACACAGTAGATTGTGGCACTTAGCCAGAATCTACTGCACCCACGCCCGCCGCGGCACCGCTGGAGAGCGGAGGGGTCCCACACTGAGTCTGCTGTCTCTTAAAACGCTCCTACTACTACTACATATGAAATAACTTTTAGACTTAATTACTGTACACTTTAAAAGAGGGAATTAGTCACTGAACACAGCAAAGGTCAGCATTCTGAAAACATAGTACTATGCAATTTAGCTTTTATTTTGATTACATACTTAATCTGAGTGTATTGTTTTACTTGTTTTTAAAGTATAATGGAATAATCACTGGTGACAATAACTGTGTGTGGTGACCCTCAAGTCTTTTCTGAGAAAATCTATATTGTGTGGCCTAAATGCTTCAGATATTGTAGAAGCCAAATGAAACTGAAACAATTGACTTTTGACAACAGTTGCATGATTGCATACCATCATTAGGTGTGTCACAGTATGGGTGACATTGAAATTCCCCAAATAATCCCAATGGTTTTTCAATTTTCAACTCTAGTCTATAACATTATGAGGAATCCATGTCATTGACAATCAATAGTAAAGAAACAGCTCGCACAGCACCGCAGATTATTGATGACTGCCGTATATTTACCTGACTTCTTTTGTAAATCAGTATTTTTGGAAAACATAACAGATTTTTGTCAGCAAATCACTCATATCTAAAGGGAACATATAACCTTCTGTTCTTTAGGGATTTTAAATGGAAGACTTTTGCTCACCTCCCTCATTATCCTTGTTATCAGCACAAGAAGTTTCCATGGCAACATTGCATCCAGACCCTCTCCAGCCGGTCTGGCAGATACACTGCCAGCTGTTCTGACCGAGTGTGCATCTCCCATTGCCATTGCAAAGATCAGGGCAGCCATCTGGTTGAAGAAAGGAAGAAGATAAGTATGAAAGATAGCGATCTGGACTAGATGACTGTGGTCTGAATAGATGATAAAATTAATCCAAGCCTGAAAATTGATCTTCCATCAGCCACAGCTATGCTTGGTTGGATGCATCTTAAATCAACATTAGGCAGCCATATCAACTATAGCTGTATGTACTGTACACTTTAAAAAAATAGATATCATTTACTCTACTAAAAAATACAACTGCAAGCTACCAGCCTTATACCTTTCAATTAAAGAAATGTCCAGTTGGATATACAGAAGTCATATTTAAAGTATAACATACTGTCAAACCACGAATGAAAGCTTAAAAACATATAATTCTACGCAAGAGATATCTGTGCATACCATTCACTGTGATAAAAGAGAATAGATGCTGACCTGCTGTATTATCTAGGTAATAAGCTGCTGCACCAACATTTGTGCTTAGTTGTGAAAATGATCTATTAATATAACTTAATGACTTGAGATATAAAATAGACTCTTGCAGAAATATGACAGAAACTGGTCAAAATCTTAAAATGGATTGAAAGCATTCCCATCATCATCCAGTATATAGGAAGATGATGTAGAGCTTATTCTAAGCAATATTATATCAAAATATTACATTTATTTTTATTTCAGTGTTAGCATGTATAATTTACACCTATAGTGTCTTACTGAGCCCTGGCAATAATAGCAAGTGACTGGGTGGCTGAATCTTATCGCTTTAACACCTGGGAAAATATTATCGGCAGAACTCATTCTCTATCTCCAATTTGGACCTTCAGGCTTTTTATATGCAATGTCATATGTACTATAATGCTATAGTAACCGGACTAGATAATTGTAAACAATCATAATTATGGTATACAGATGCCTGCAGTTTGCTGATAGAGAGAAATGAGTTTATGTTCTAGAGTAGTAGACATGTGAGTATTGCATAAAATGATGGGTTTTGTGCATACCATTAAAATCCAGCACTAAAACAAGGACAGTATAGGTGAGAAAATATTCTGTCACACCAAAGATTTAAGTGCAGAGGTCAAGAGGTCACTGCAATCTAACACACAGGATTTATTCATGTATGTCGTTATGGTCATCCTTATTTATGTCTTGTCGTTATTATTATACTGCTATAGTTAAATCTTTCCTCAATGCTTTGTACACTGCTTTAGAATTATATTAAACGCAAATGTGATTTTGCTTTTAACTTCAGATTTTTGGGAACTGAGTCAGTCACGCCATTAAAACAATCACATTTACAACAACATATATTTTGTTGAAAGCAAAATATGCCCTTGACATGAGTTTGGTGGATGTTAAGGAAAACATTACAATCAGCATAAAAATGTAACCTGGAACTTACAGTAAAATGGATTTTTTTATTGGCGGGTAAGAGTGGTGTTTATTATACATTTTGAAAACAACCACTTTATTTAATACACAATCACATCACTGAGTTAATTGGTTGAGTGGAATGAGAAACCGAAAGATTGCATAAGAAAAGAGGTGTTTTAAACCTCTAGGATGGGGGCAGGCATGTATGCAAATTACTTGTGGGAGTTAGCCTATGGCAAGCAGGGGCGGGTTTGTAACAGGAACATTATATAGTGGGATAAAAGTGTGGGCCAAAGCCTCTTTGTTCCAGATTCCTCCAGGACAGGGAAGTGCATTTTGTCAGTTGTCATTTTCCTTAATAAAACTCTCTTAGTGCTTCTCCTCCTTCTTCTCTTCTTCTCTCCTCCTTTTCCTTATTGTATTTAGTCTCTTTTCATTTACTTCATATCATTGCTTTTACTTTTCCTTTCTGTCCTCAATCAGTGTCTTTTCTGATTTCTTGTTCTGCTGGGGGGTGGGTGTAGCTATGTTCTGCCTAGTAATGAGCCTCCCCAGACCCTGGTCCCTGGCTCCACAGTGTCCCCATGTTATTAGGAGCTGCAGGTGTGGTTCCCCTATTGATAGTTCTATCCCCCCTCAGGCTGCAGCAGCTTTGTGGAAGGTGTGCCAGTGCGGGGGAGGGGTGCTTCCCTTTAGTCCTTAATGCCCCTGGTCAATATTATCTTTGTGGCTGCAATGGCCAGCACCATAGGCAAATGCAGGAGGGGTTTATGAGTGCCTTGCCTGAACCCCCCCTCAGCCCACACCATGATGACTACAATAGAAATAGCATATAATACTAAAGTTGCATGTTTTTTAGGATCCCCTCAGTGTCACAAATGAAATAACTAGCACTACAGTCCCTGTTGATCTTTTAAATGTGTCAGCCAGTAGAAAAAGTTAAAAAGCCAGTAATGAATATTGTTGTGCACCAACTAGATCTGGAAAACATGCACTGTACGGGGTGCACTGATATGGATCACCTATTGGATCAATTATTAATACTGGATAATACACCATCCAGTACATAGGGGGACCAATCTGTGCATCTGTTTCCAGGACAGTGCATGGTTTCTTTTTCTGCCCTCTCCCAGATTCCCCAACTTGCTCATATGATCTGTAAAGGAGCCGGCACATGAAATAAAAAGATTCAGCTCAGACAGGATGGCCCTACTTCTACATATAATTACTTACTGTGTTTGCTGGTCCTGTATATGCCAGAATTATATCATTCAGTACATTCGTATGATGTATTTTATAGCTGGTCTGTGCTGATTATGCCCTCTTAATGGTAGAAAACAGTTGCAGCAAACAGTGTCAGTATTATGCTGGGCATTGAGGTATCATTGGGGGAATAGAATGCTTTAGTGATGCGTTATATGACAGTAAGGGGTAATGGCTTTGACTCTGCTTTATTTATCTATAGCACCTAAGATCTAGCTTTTATCTCCTTTGAATCATTATTATCAGCCAATAGAGGAGATTGTATTATATACTGTATTCTGAGCATTTAACTTACAAAATAGACAGAATACATGTGCTACAGTGAATTTCTACAGGGTGCACAGCTTATTATTGCAATCACTGCCCCAAGCAGCTATCACCGGGAAGCTCCATTCTCAGCTATGCTCCTACTTCTACAAATATACATTGCTGGAGGTCACGCAGCCTTCGCGTCCTGCCTATGAGGGGTACAACGCGTGCAAAGCAGCTAGTTCAGTTCGTCAGGGCTAACAGCAGGCGTCTGGGGAAAATGCTTCGCCTTTAATAATTCCACATTAAAATGTCGTTTTCGTCACCTCTGCTTGCGATGTGGTGGCAATCACCCAGTTGCCAAGTGTTTCAAGGGGGGTGCCCAGCAGCAGCCTGCACAGCCAGCAAAAGGCACAAGTGCTAAGTAAAGTTCCATCCCCTGTCCGTGTCACAGCGATAGCAAAATGGTTGAGTTGGTACCCGGTTCTGCAGGACGCAGAATTTTCGTTAAAAGGCTTCAGTTTTGGTTTTCGTTTACCTATTTGCAGGGATGTCGACACATATCCGCCTAGAAATTTGAAGTCTGCCTTTGAATTGCCTCACATTCTTAGGGAAAAAGTGGCTGGCGAGGTTAGCGCAGGCGCATTGCTGGGCCTTTTGCAGAACCCCCATTAGGGATCTTGTGAATTCCCCGGTGGGAGTGGTTCCCAAGAAAATTCCAGGAAAATAAGGGCTCATGCAACATCTGTCTTATCCGCCAGGCTCGTCAGTAAATTATGCCATACCAGTTGAGGTTTCCTCGGTGGTGTACCAGTCTTTTGACGATGCTTTGGACGTCATTAGGTGTTATGGTCCGGGCGCACTGATGGCTAAGATAGATGTTGAGTCAGCTTTTCGTCTACTTCCTTTGCACCCAGAGTCATTCCAGTTTATGGGTTTTTAGCTTGGACAACGGATATTGCATAGACAAATGCTTGCCTATGGGGTGTTCTGTGTCCTGTGCGTTTTTCGAGCATTTTAGCACCTTCCTACACTGGTGCGCGGAATTTATTTAATTTTTGCGGTAGTCATGGAATAGCCCACTATCTCGATGACTTTCTGTGTGTCGGCCCTTCCGGTTCAGGCAGATGCAGTTATCTTTTGTTTTCTTTACGAGCGCTGTTTTTTCATTTGGAGTTCCCGTTGCTGTGGACAAAACGGAGGGCCCTTCCCCTTGTCATTCCTGGGTATCGAGATCTGTACCTCGGTGGGTTCTTGTCGCATTCCTCTCGATAAGCCTGTCAAGTAATGCCATAGCGGAATGCACGGCTTCCAGTAGAATTACCCTGCGGCAGGCGCAATCCCTCCTGGGCCTGTAAAGTAATTCCAATGGGCAGAGCTTTTTCACGTAAATTGGAAAGGGCCACGGCTGGTGTCACTAACCGAGACATTTGCTACGTTTATCCTCAGAGATTAAGCAGGACCTCTCTGTCTGGGTCTCGTTTCTTCGGGATTTTAATGGCGTTCGGTTGTGGATGTCTCCAGCCGCTGACAATTTGCAGCTGCAGCTGTTCACCGACGCAGCAGGCACCACGGGGTTCGGATGTTACCTTGATGGCTCCTGGTGCGTTGGCCGTTGGCTGGAAGAATGGGTGGGAAAGGGTTTGACTAAGGACTTACTCCTTCTCAAACTCTTTCCCATAATGGTTTCCTTGGAAATCTGGGGGGAATGGTTACGCAATCGCAGCATCATTATCAGGTGTGACAACCTGGGCATGGTCCATGCGATACAATCAGCAACATGCGGCTTCCCTGCTGGTTTTGCGCTTGCTAGCGCAGCTGTGCTCACATGTTTGCGCTGTAACATCATGTTTAAGGCAAGACACATTCCTGGGGTGGAGAATGAGATAGACGATGCGTTATCACGTTTCCAGTGGGCTAGGTCCCGATCTGTGGCCCCTGGTGCTGACGTTGTGCTTTGCCCCTCTTATGTTTGGCAGGTGATCGAGCCGGCATGGAGGGCTAAGCAGAACAGTCTTTAGCCCCCTCCACGTTGCGAGCATATCGGCAGGCATGGAATGAATGGGAAGATTATTCCCGTAGCAGCAAACAGGCAGGTAAGAGTCAGCATCGTTCGATGCTTTCTTTTATTTGGAGTCTCCGTTTGGCTGGCAGATCCAGGGCTTCTGTTGAGCATTTTATTGTAAATTGAAGGGCCAACCTGACTTTACTAAAAGTTTTCTGATAGTGAAGGCTTTAAAGGGTTTGGCACGGGTCTCCCGGCCAGTAGCTGACCGTAGGAGACCTGTGGACGCTCATCTGCTTCCGGCAGTATTAGGGGCGGTTCTCGGAGTGGCTCTTACTGCGTATGAGGCGGTCCTGATTCAAGTGGTGTTTTCGGAGGCTTTTCACGGCACCTTGAGGGTATCGGAGCTGGTGGCATCATCCAAATGGGTTGATGCCGCCATGCTCCTCTCGGATATCCTGGTCAGTGAGAGGTCTGTTCTCTGTAGGATTCGGCAGTCGAAGACCGACCAGACTGGTAGGGGTAGGTGGATCTCGTTGGGTCCATCTAGGGACGAACAGATCTGCCCCGTGGCACTAGCTATGCGGTATGAGTTATTGCGGCCGGATGTTCCTGGTTCATGACTCATGCATATGGACAGGACTCCGCTTACCAAATACCAGTTTGGTTGGTTTTTGAAGAGGTGTGTATCAGTTTTAGGCCTCCCGCCTCAAGATTTTGGTACACACTCGTTTCTGATCGGAGCCGCAACTTCGGCGGCAGCTGCGGGTTTCTCGGCATCAGAAATTAAGGCCCTAGGACATTGGAAATCGGATAGTTATAAAGGTTACATTCGACCTAGGCATGAAGGCCCTTTGTTTAAAGTCATTTCACAGTCTGTTCCGGTTACGTTTATATTTTATGCTTGCCTGGTTTTTGTCTTGTCTCATGTACTGTCCTGTCTTGTCTGTTACCCCTGTCCGTCCTACTCGGGATTAGCTACTCGCCATTGCTGGCAATGGGAGTCTTGAGGGATTTTACAATTTTTACCTGAACTGACGGATTCAATTCGGCTATTCTCAATCATTTAATTAGGCCATAGTCCATCCCTCAGCAGGTTTTTATTTTACCTCTTGCCGAGTTCACCTGTTTTTTCCCAATTCCCCCCCACCCATTCTTCCCCTTTGTGTCTTCTGTTTGTCTCAGCCACTTCAAATAGTAAAGTCGGCGACCAATAGAAAATTTTTCTTTTTGGCAGATACTCACTTATGTTCTATCAGATCCCACTAATACACCATAAAATTTTATTGTTTTATGACAATTACTAATTTTTTATTTACTGCTTTCCTCCACCTTTAGGATTGCTCTTTGACACGCAGGACATTTGGGTTATAGGCCACTCATATATTTTCTGGGCTGCTAGGTTTGAGTTCAGATCAAGCTCCAATTTTTGAATATTCAGCTAGGGTCCGTTGGATAGGTTCCAGAGGTATGAGATGGCATTCCTTTTGTCCTAAACTGTTAGAGTATGCAAGGCTTTTTGGTAGGCCACGTATTTTGGTGGCTTATTTAGGAGGCAACGACTTAGGGCAGAGGTCCACTGTAGAATTACGAGTTGATATTGTCAACGATTTGGCGAGGGTGCTATCGGCCTGGCCCTTGTGTAAATTAATTTGGTCTTGCATTGTACCTCGACAGGTCTGGCGTGGGGTTAGGAGTTTTCCTGCTAATGACGAAGCTAGGAAGAAACTTAATTTCGCAGTTGCCAAATTTGTGATGGCCAATTATGGCCGTTTCATTTACCATAATAACATTCAATTTCGATTTAGTTATATGTATAGACCTGATGGAGTTCATTTAACAGAGGAGGGTGTGTCATTGTTTATTGGGGATCTTTTTGAGGAGTTGGCGTTATTGGGGTAGTACTTGGTATGGTGGCGGTGCGGCGGTTCTATAAGCTGAACCTTGCTGTGGCGGGAAAGAACGGCAGGTCGCCAGTCCGGGTGCAATTATGATTTAAGGGCGCTCCCTTCGTTGACTGGTAGTTGGCTGTACCAACCTAACGGGGGGCAGTATCACCACCTAAACAGGTGGGAAGTCAAGATGGGGGTGAGCGTTACCTTTTGTTGATGATATGAGTTACATGGTTATGTGTATGCACTCTGGGCGATCTACGCCTGCTATGCCTTTTGTTGTTTGTGTGTGGGCATAGCAGATCTGGCTGATTTCTGGCCGTCCTTTCTTTGCCACCATACATCCTTAAATAAATAATAATTATTATTGCTCCAATAAATCGCCATCAAGTTATCTGCCAAATCCACGTCTCAGTGTCTTTATTTTATGTTAGTATGATAAGTGGTTTGCACACATGACAACACCTCATCCGATAGAAGGTTTAATTTTCTGATGTTTCTATCTCAACCATTTTATTAAGAATATGTTTCAGGTGCTACAAGTTTGACACAGTACTCTGCTCACAATGTCCCCACATAAATGTGTATAGTGATACTGGACACCGATATGGGAACCTTTTATAATGATATATGGATATGCAGTGATGTAAAGAAATGAGATCCGGCAAGACTGAAGTTTCTGTAATAATGCTCTGCAGGAGAGAAAGTGTTTGAAACGTTCTATTGAATATTTCTTGATGGACAGTATGGGACAGTATAAACAACTGAACGGTTATAAGATAATGTAGGCAAGCCTCCTCAGGCTTCATGGGTAAACATTAGAGAATTCATTATTTGTATTAATTATTGTGGCTGGGACATGATGTGTTACAAACAAGGATGTCACCCTCCTGCTTCTATTGTTTATTAAGTATCAGTATGTATGATAATCAGGATAATTATGATAATATAAAATAACATATAAACGGGATTGTGATCACTTCCAAAAGATATGAGATATGAAAGGTTCCAGCAATCACTGTGTGTAATTAAAGAGGTTATGAAATGTTTTTGTATGTAGCAAAGACCTGATTTGTGCTACCGAGTTTTATTACACAAACCACATATGATTTAACTACAAAGGACAACCGCTGTGGTCCTTCCAAGGAAGGACAACCGCTGTGGTCCTTACAGGGAAAAATACATCAAAACAATACTATCCATACTCTGTGTTATTGTATTTCCGGTGGAACCAGTAATGTGATATGAATGTGTCACAGCCCCATAAGGTTGCTATAATGATGATGTATCTCCCTACACCCTGAGATCCATTTAACAAAGTCATGTTTCCTATACATATGTGTGGAAAATCATAACTGATTTGGAGGACTTAAAGTATTATCAAATTTTGGCTATTTTCTAGAAAAAAAGTTACCAAAACTGTAAGCAAGAAGTGAAGTCAGATCAAGTCAGGTCAATAACTGCTTAATATCACATTGCACTGCAGAAGCTGTAACTCTGGAGACTAGGGTGAGCAACCTAACAAAGTGGCAAGTTGCATACCTCAGAAAGTAGGCTGGGCTATTTTAATTTGGCACCAGCAGTGACAAAAGTGGTCCCATGAACAAAAGTCTAAATCAGAAATCCAAATGAAGAACAGGGGAATCCACTGTAACACAGGGAGAACTGAGAGTAGAGCTACTGGACCCAGGAAGAGCACGCCGTGTTCCAGCGACATGTGACATCCAGGTAAGATTATGTGTATAGCACGCCTGTTGTCTATGAAGAATAAACCTTACTTCACCAACAATCATGTCACAATGGTTATTCCAATAAAGTCCTAAAGTAATAGACTTATTATGGACATTTCCCATAAAACAACACAATACATAGGGAATGGACAGCACCAGTTTTAATAATAAAATGAACACTATTCCAAAGCATACAGACATCATAGTATTTAAAATTAAGTGTTAAAGTATTAAGCACTGCTAGAGTTCTGTTTGTGCTCCCCAACTAAGAAGATCTCTTCACTTAGTGACCTAATTATCACTGAAACATGTCGGGTAAAAAGCAAGTCAATGAGACCTGCAAGCTGTGGAGTACGAAGAGCACCTCAAAAGCCTTTTATGTGACAAAAGCACTATAAATGGTTTAGAAATGATTTAATTCATTGTGTAATAAGAGTTATTCCACTTGTAAGTTGGAACTGATTATGCTTGATTTTATTGTTATTATAATAAAAGAAGGAGTCTATGATAGAAAGATCAATGCCTTCAAACAACTAACTTCTCACAGAGCTATTCAACCAGAACCATTTCACATAATTACTATGTAATGTAGAACATTCCCTGCATATTGTGTTAATATGTACTCTATTCTTTGATCATTATCTCTGAAGACAAATGTTTCATTACCAGAAAAGCTTTTCTGGAGATGGCTGCTATACTGGTTTGGATGTTACAGGGTGTTGTTGGTTTAAATGATTAATTTGGTTAATAAAGGCATAGATATAGAAAGTTATATAAACAAAAACAAATAAGCAATTATGTGTACAGTATATCAGATAAAATATATGAATAATATATATATATATATATATATAATATATATATATATATTATATATGTATATGTGTGTGTGTGTGTGTGTGTGTACAGTGCTTGAAGTGACAACATGGAAAATTTAAATTACTTGAATTCAACAGGTGTACAATGAAATCAGAATGAGAAGTGACCCAGTCCACATCTACCACAGAGTATATGTACATATTGGGGCTGTTACCGAGTTGGGAACAAAGGAGAATAAAGGAGCAGCTTTGCTTCTGGACAAATCAGGTTGTAATGCAAGGGGTACAAATGCATACCCACTGTACAGCTTTATTTTTACACTGAAATATAGAGCATACTGTACCTACTGTACAGCTTTATTTTTACACTGAAATATAGAGCATACTGTACCTACTGTACAGCTTTATTTTTACACTGAAATATAGAGCATACTGTACCTACTGTACAGCTTTATTTTTACACTGAAATATAGAGCATACTGTACCTACTGTACAGCTTTATTTTTACACTGAAATTTACAGCATACCTACAGTACACTTTATTTTTACACTGAAATATAGAGCATACCTACTGTACAGCTTTATTTTTACACTGAAATATAGAGCATACCTACTGTACCTACTGTACAGCTTTATTTTTACACTGAAATATAGAGCATACCTACTGTACAGCTTTATTTTTACACTGAAATTTAGAGCATACCTACTGTACAGCTTTATTTTTACACTGAAATATAGAGCATACCTACTGTACAGCTTTATTTTTACACTAAAATTTAGAGCATACCTACTGTATAGCATTATTTTTACACTGAAATATAGAGCATACTGTGCCTACTGTACAGCTTTATTTTTACACTGAAATATAGAGCATACCTACTGTACAGCTTTATTTTTACACTGAAATTTAGAGCATACCTACTGTACAGCTTTATTATTCCACTGAAATATAGACCATACTGTACCAACTGTACAGCTTTATTTTTACACTGAAATATAGAGCATACTGTACCTACTGTAAAGCTTTAGTTTTACACTGAAATTTACAGCATACCTACAGTACAGCTTTATTTTTACACTGAAATATAGAGCATACCTACTGTACAGCTTTATTTTTACACTGAAATTTAGAGCATACTGTGCCTACTGTACAGCTTTATTTTGACACTGAAATATAGAGCATACTGTGCCTACTGTACAGCTTTATTTTTACAGTGAAATGTAGAGCATACCTACTGTACAGCTTTATTTTTACACTGAAATAAAGAGCATATCTACTGTACAGCTTTATTTTTACACTGAAATTTAGAGCATACCTACTGTATAGCTATATTTTTACACTGAAATATAGAGCATACCTACTGTACAGCTTTATTTTTACACTGAAATATAGAGCATACCTACTGTATAGCTTTATTTTTACACTGAAATAGAGAGCATACTGTACCTACTGTACAGCTTTATTTTTACACTGAAATTTAGAGCATATCTACTGTACAGCTTTATTTTTACACTGAAATATAGAGCATACCTACTGTACAGCTTTATTTTTACACTAAAATTTAGAGCATACTGTACCTACTGTACAGCTTTATTTTTACACTGAAATTTAGAGCATACCTGCTGTATAGCTTTATTTTTACACTGAAATTTAGAGCATACCTACTGTACAGCTTTATTTTTACACTGAAATTTAGAGCATACCTACTGTACAGCTTTATTTTTACACTGAAATTTAGAGCATACTGTACCTACTGTACAGCATTATTTTTACACTGAAATTTAGAGCAAACCTGCTGTATAGCTTTATTTTTACACTGAAATGTAGAGCATATCTACTGTAAAGCTTTATTTTTACACTGAAATTGTAGAGCATACCTACTGTACAGCTTTATTTTTACACGGAAATTTAGAGCATACCTACTGTATAGCCTTATTTTTACACTGAAATGTAGAGCATACCTACTGTATAGCTTTATTTTTACACTGAAATATAGAGCATACCTACAGTACAGCTTTATTTTTACACTGAAATATAGAGCATACCTACTGTATAGCTTTATTTTTACACTGAAATATAGAGTATACCTACTGTACAGCTTTATTTTTACACTGAAATATAGAGCATACCTACTGTACAGCTTTATTTTTACACTGAAATATAGAGCATACCTACTGTACAGCTTTATTTTTACACTGAAATTTAGAGCATACTGTGCCTACTGTACAGCTTTATTTTGACACTGAAATATAGAGCATACTGTGCCTACTGTACAGCTTTATTTTTACAGTGAAATGTAGAGCATACCTACTGTACAGCTTTATTTTTACACTGAAATAAAGAGCATATCTACTGTACAGCTTTATTTTTACACTGAAATTTAGAGCATACCTACTGTATAGCTATATTTTTACACTGAAATATAGAGCATACCTACTGTACAGCTTTATTTTTACACTGAAATATAGAGCATACCTACTGTATAGCTTTATTTTTACACTGAAATATACAGCATACCTACTGTACAGCTTTATTTTTACACTAAAATTTAGAGCATATCTACTGTACAGCTTTATTTTTACACTGAAATATAGAGCATACCTACTGTACAGCTTTATTTTTACACTAAAATTTAGAGCATACTGTACCTACTGTACAGCTTTATTTTTACACTGAAATTTAGAGCATACCTGCTGTATAGCTTTATTTTTACACTGAAATTTAGAGCATACCTACTGTACAGCTTTATTTTTACACTGAAATTTAGAGCATACCTACTGTACAGCTTTATTTTTACACTGAAATTTAGAGCATACTGTACCTACTGTACAGCATTATTTTTACACTGAAATTTAGAGCAAACCTGCTGTATAGCTTTATTTTTACACTGAAATGTAGAGCATATCTACTGTAAAGCTTTATTTTTACACTGAAATTGTAGAGCATACCTACTGTACAGCTTTATTTTTACACGGAAATTTAGAGCATACCTACTGTATAGCCTTATTTTTACACTGAAATGTAGAGCATACCTACTGTATAGCTTTATTTTTACACTGAAATGTAGAGCATACCTACTGTATAGCTTTATTTTTACACTGAAATATAGAGCATACCTACTGTACAGCTTTATTTTTACACTGAAATGTAGAGCATACCTACTGTACAGCTTTATTTTTACACTGAAATATAGAGTATACCTACTGTACAGCTTTATTTTTACACTGAAATATAGAGCATACCTACTGTATAGCTTTATTTTTACACTGAAATATAGAGCATACCTACTGTATAGCTTTATTTTTACACTGAAATATAGAGCATACCTACTGTACAGCTTTATTTTTACACTGAAATATAGAGCATACCTACTGTATAGCTTTATTTTTACACTGAAATGTAGAGCATACCTACTGTAAAGCTTTATTTGTACACTGAAATGTAGAGCATACCTACTGTACAGATTTATTTTTACACTGAAAGTTAGAGCATACCTACTGTATAGCTATATTTTTACATTGAAATATAGAGCATACTGTGCCTACTGTACAGCTTTATTTTTACACTCAAATGTAGAGCATACCTACTGTATAGCTTTATTTTTACACTGAAATTTAGAGAATACCTACTGTATAGCTTTATTTTTACACTGAAATGTAGAGCATACCTACTGTATAGCTTTATTTTTACATTGAAATATAGAGCATACTGTGCCTATTGTACAGCTTTATTTTTACACTGAAATGTAGAGCATACCTACTGTATAGCTTTATTTTTACACTGAAATTTAGAGCATACCTACTGTATAGCTTTATTTTTACACGGAAATGTAGAGCATACCTACTGTACAGCTTTATTTTTACACTGAAATGTAGAGCATACCTACTGTATAACTTTATTTTTACACTGAAATGTAGAGCATACCTACTGTATAGCTTTATTTTTAAACTGAAATATAGGGCATACCTACTGTACAGCTTTATTTTTACACTGAAATTTAGAGCATACCTACTGTACAGCATTATTTTTATACTGAAATTTAGAGCATACCTACTGTACAGCTTTATTTTTACACTGAAATGTAGAGCATACCCCCTGTACAGCTTTATTTTTACACTGAAATTTAGAGCATACCTACTGTACAGCTTTATTTCTACACTGAAATATAGAGCATACTGTAAAGCTTTATTTTTACACTGAAATTTACAGCATACCTACAGTACAGCTTTATTTTTACACTGAAATATAGAGCATACCTACTGTACAGCTTTATTTTTACACTGAAGTATAGAGCATACCTACTGTACAGCTTTATTTTTACACTGAAATTTAGAGCATACTGTGCCTACTGTACAGCTTTATTTTGACACTGAAATATAGAGCATACTGTGCCTACTGTACAGCTTTATTTTTACAGTGAAATGTAGAGCATACCTACTGTACAGCTTTATTTTTACACTGAAATATAGAGCATACCTACTGTACAGCTTTATTTCTACACTGAAATTTAGAGCATACCTACTGTATAGCTATATTTTTACACTGAAATATAGAGCATACCTACTGTACAGCTTTATTTTTACACTGAAATATAGAGCATACCTACTGTACAGCTTTATTTTTACACTGAAATATAGAGCATACCTACTGTATAGCTTTATTTTTACACTGAAATTTAGAGCATATCTACTGTACAGCTTTATTTTTACACTGAAATATAGAGCATACCTACTGTATAGCTTTATTTTTACACTGAAATATAGAGCATACCTACTGTACAGCTTTATTTTTACACTGAAATATACAGCATACCTACTGTATAGCTTTATTTTTACACTGAAATGTAGAGCATACCTACTGTAAAGCTTTATTTGTACACTGAAATGTAGAGCATACCTACTGTACAGCTTTATTTTTACACTGAAAGTTAGAGCATACCTACTGTACAGCTTTATTTTTACACTGAAATTTAGAGCATACCTACTGTATAGCTTTATTTTTACATTGAAATATAGAGCATACTGTGCCTACTGTACAGCTTTATTTTTACACTGAAATGTAGAGCATACCTACTGTATAGCTTTATTTTTACACTGAAATTTAGAGAATACCTACTGTATAGCTTTATTTTTACACTGAAATGTAGAGCATACCTACTGTATAGCTTTATTTTTACATTGAAATATAGAGCATACTGTGCCTATTGTACAGCTTTATTTTTACACTGAAATGTAGAGCATACCTACTGTATAGCTTTATTTTTACACTGAAATTTAGAGCATACCTACTGTATAGCTTTATTTTTACACTGAAATGTAGAGCATACCTACTGTATAGCTTTATTTTTACATTGAAATATTGAGCATACTGTGCCTATTGTACAGCTTTATTTTTACACTGAAATGTAGAGCATACCTACTGTATAGCTTTATTTTTACACTGAAATGTAGAGCATACCTACTGTATAGCTTTATTTTTACACTGAAATGTAGAGCATACCTACTGTATAGCTTTATTTTTACACTGAAATATAGGGCATACCTACTGTACAGCTTTATTTTTACACTGAAATTTAGAGCATACCTACTGTACAGCATTATTTTTATACTGAAATTTACAGCATACCTACTGTACAGCTTTATTTTTACACTGAAATGTAGAGCATACCCCCTGTACAGCTTTATTTTTACACTGAAATTTAGAGCATACCTACTGTACAGCTTTATTTCTACACTGAAATATAGAGCATACTGTAAAGCTTTATTTTTACACTGAAATTTAGAGCGTACCTACTGTACAGCTTTATTTTTACAATGAAATGTAGAGCATACCTACTGTACAGCTTTATTTTTACACTGAAATATAGAGCATACCTACTGTATAGCTTTATTTTTACACTGAAATATAGAGCATACCTACTGTACAGCTTTATTTTTACACTGAAATATAGAGCATACCTACTGTATAGCTTTATTTTTACACTGAAATATAGAGCATACCTACTGTATAGCTTTATTTTTACACTGAAATATAGAGCATACCTACTGTACAGCTTTATTTTTACACTGAAATATAGAGCATACCTACTGTACAGCTTTATTTTTACACTGAAATTTAGAGCATACCTACTGTATAACTTTATTTTTACACTGAAATGTAGAGCATACCTACTGTATAGCTTTATTTTTACACTGAAATATAGAGCATACCTACTGTACAGCTTTATTTTTACACTGAAATTTAGAGCATACCTACTGTACAGCATTATTTTTATACTGAAATTTACAGCATACCTACTGTACAGCTTTATTTTTACACTGAAATGTAGAGCATACCCCCTGTACAGCTTTATTTTTACACTGAAATTTAGAGCATACCTACTGTACAGCTTTATTTCTACACTGAAATATAGAGCATACTGTAAAGCTTTATTTTTACACTGAAATTTAGAGCGTACCTACTGTATAGCTTTATTTTTACACTGAAATGTAGAGCATACCCCCTGTACAGCTTTATTTTTACAATGAAATGTAGAGCATACCTACTGTACAGCTTTATTTTTACACTGAAATATAGAGCATACCTACTGTATAGCTTTATTTTTACACTGAAATATAGAGCATACCTACTGTACAGCTTTATTTTTACACTGAAATATAGAGCATACCTACTGTATAGCTTTATTTTTACACTGAAATATAGAGCATACCTACTGTATAGCTTTATTTTTACACTGAAATATAGAGCATACCTACTGTACAGCTTTATTTTTACACTGAAATATAGAGCATACCTACTGTACAGCTTTATTTTTACACTGAAATATAGAGCATACCTACTGTACAGCTTTATTTTTACACTGAAATATACAGCATACCTACTGTATAGCTTTATTTTTACACTGAAATGTGGAGCATACCTACTGTATAGCTTTATTTTTACACTGAAATATAGAGCATACCTACTGTAAAGCTTTATTTGTACACTGAAATGTAGAGCATACCTACTGTAAAGCTTTATTTGTACACTGAAATTTAGAGCATACCTACTGTACAGCTTTATTTTTACACTGAAAGTTAGAGCATACCTACTGTACAGCTTTATTTTTACACTGAAATTTAGAGCATACCTACTGTATAGCTAAATTTTTACATTGAAATATAGAGCATACTGTGCCTACTGTACAGCTTTATTTTTACACTGAAATGTAGAGCATACCTACTGTATAGCTTTATTTTTACACTGAAATTTAGAGCATACCTACTGTATAGCTTTATTTTTACACTGAAATGTAGAGCATACCTACTGTATAGCTTTATTTTTACATTAAAATATAGAGCATACTGTGCCTATTGTACAGCTTTATTTTTACACTGAAATGTAGAGCATACCTACTGTATAGCTTTATTTTTACACTGAAATATAGAGCATACCTACTGTACAGCTTTATTTTTACACGGAAATGTAGAGCATACCTACTGTACAGCTTTATTTTTACACGGAAATGTAGAGCATACCTACTGTACAGCTTTATTTTTACACTGAAATGCAGAGCATACCTACTGTATAGCTTTATTTTTACACTGAAATTTAGAGCATACCTACTGTACAGCATTATTTTTATACTGAAATTTAGAGCATACCTACTGTACAGCTTTATTTTTACACTGAAATGTAGAGCATACCTACTGTATAGCTTTATTTTTACACTGAAATTTAGAGCGTACCTACTGTATAGCTTTATTTTTACACGGAAATGTAGTGCATACCTACTGTATATATGCAAAGACGCTAAATAGCAGCTATTGAGAGCATTTAAGCACACCAAATACCTTCAACAGGGTTATTCAGGGGTATCCATAGTGATCCCCAATGTCAGTGCATCTTTTGGGGGGTGTCAGGCTGATTTCCCCAAATCTGACAGCACTTTTCGCCTGCTTGAGTTTCGCCTGGACGCTTTTTCGCGTCCTTTGAAATTGAATAGGGCGAAAAGCGGCCGCGCACACGAAAAGTGTTTTCTCCAAAAGCATGCGATGTAGGCGGAAAGTCCGGAAGGTGAAAAGGACGAGACTTTTCGCGGTTAATTGCATACGGCCTTTATGTCTGAATTATTATATAACTGGTTTAAACTTCTGTCGGAAGAGTACTGCACTGATGGAAGTCATTTATTACATATAAACTGTTATAAATTATTATTTGATATGTCTAAAATATTGAAGCATGCCATAACAGCACAGTTTATTATTTGATATTTTTTTAAAGCATGACTATGATAGTGCCATTTAAGTATCACACATAAAAAAACTAATGTGCCCATTTCGGGAATAATAAATATATTAGCAGTCTCCATAGAATTCTATCATCAAGACAACTGCCAATATGTGGATATCCCTATAATATATTGTATAATTCTATCACATACAGGTTTGGAAACCTATAATCTAGTCAATGTTTCCCACCTCCTTTCCTCAGGGAACATAAACAATCCATGTTTTCCGTGTCCACAAGGAATAGCAAGCAGAATAATTAGTAACACGTGTCAGTCAGTAGTGAACACACTTCTGCTCCAGTCGGCACTTTGGGCGCTGTTTGGGTGCCCAAAGTGCTGAGTTCTCACACATTTGTGCTCGCCAGCTCAGGAGGCGCTGAGCAGAAATGTATCTACCCACATCTATGTGCGCCCGAACGGATCAACAATTGAATTGCTCCGTCGGGCGCCCATTAGTTAAGGCGTCCAATAATAGAATTAAATCACCCCTATAGATGTGTAAGTGCCTAAACCAACATTCACTGGGCCTAATTCTGAGCTGCACCGAGACACAGCTAAATAATTTGCTGCAGCCGAGTCCGCGTCTTACGCTACTGCCGCAACCAATTTCTTTAAAATGGAGGCTCTCACTCATCCATATCGGTGCTTCTGTAGACGCACTATTGGTGCAGCATCAGACGCGCCAAAACTTGCACAAGCCCTACGGCAGGTGCAGTTTGTCCATCTGAACATGGACTCCTGTGTCAGGGGCGTTGCTTCTGTGGACACAGCTGTTGCCAGTGACGCGCCTGCGACATGCCTACGTCTATCTAACCACCCACTTGATACGTCCCAGGTATGCCCATGAAAATCGACATTCCAAGGCCCAAATTCATTCTGCATCTCTGTGCGGTAACAATCGGATACATGCGCAGTGTGACTCAGGCGCTTGCGCAGTGTGACTCAGGCGCTTGTGCAGTGTGACTCAGACGCTTGTGCAGTGTGACTCAGATGCTTATGCAGTGTGAATCAGATGCTTGTGCAGTGTGACTCAGGCGCTTGTGCAGTGTGACTCAGTGTGACTCAGACGCTTGTGCAGTGTGACTCAGGCGCTTATGCAGTGTGACTCAGGCGCTTGTGCAGTGTGACTCAGGTGCTTATGCAGTGTGACTCAGGTGCTTGTGCAGTGTGACTCAGGTGCTTGTGCAGTGTGACTCAGGCGCTTGTGCTGTATGACTCAGGCCCTTGTGTAGTGTCACTCAGGAACTTGTGCATTGTGACTCAGATGCTTGTGCAGTGTGACTCGGGCGCTTGTGCAGTGTGACTCAGATGCTTCTGCAGTGTGACTCAGGCACTTGTGCAGTGTGACTCAGATGCTTCTGCAGTGTGACTCAGGCGCTTGTGCTGTGTGACTCAGGCCCTTGTGCAGTGTGACTCAGATGCTTTTGCAGTGTGACTCAGACGCTTGTGCAGTGTGACTCAGGCGCTTGTGCAGTGTGACTCAGGCGCATGTGCAGTGTGACTCAGGCGCATGTGCAGTCCGACTCAGGCGCATGTGCAGTGCGACTCAGATGCTTGTGCAGTGTGACTCAGACGCTTGTGCAGTGTGACTCAGATGCTTCTGCAGTGTGACTTAGGTGCTTGTGCAGTGTGACTCAGGAGCTTGTGCTGTGACTCAGGCCATTGTGCAGTGTGACTCAGATGCTTTTGCAGTGTGACTCAGGCGCATGTGCAGTGCGACTCAGATGCTTGCACATACTTTGGCCAACTACTTGAACAACGGCATTACCTGCAGTTAGTGTGCGACTATGAGGAGCACTGCTACACAATTTAATACAGAGGGGAATGCCAGGGGCAGTGTGGAGAAAGAGATGGATCATTTTAAAAAGTAGTTTAGAATCTGCTGTGCTGCAATTGACAGAAGTAGCTCTCATCTTTAAAACCCTAAATGCCAAGCATTATAGAACCCATAACTGTAACGATGTATGGTGAAGTGAGGCTATTGTTTATCACCATTTACTTTTGTTCACAATAGTGAGAAGTGATGAAATCACTTATAAGTGGTGTGTTGATGTAATCTATTCAGCAATGAACATTAGTGTATTATAAGAAATTGTATACTTCTTATAATATAAGACTGTGAGAAGTCACCTTGGAGTTTCTGTATATTGAATGACTGGTATTATGACATATTAAGATCTAATATGTTCACTGCACTCAGAGACTTTAATATCCTTATAATTATTATTGGTTATACATTATTACTTATAAAAATGCCTACTACAGTATGTTGTGCAATCAATATACAATACAGATCTAAATCACTATATATAAATTATTGTACCCCACTTGATTCTACTCTTTCCGCATGTTTTACCAGCTATAGTCTCATGCCCATGCCTAATCCTTCCAGCTCCTATCGTCTTCATGTGTAACTTGTTTTTTTGTGTATGATTTGTAACTCTGACTTTCGTGCACTGCAGAGTTGTGTGTGACTTATAAATAAACTCTGATGATAATGATATTATCATGTATATGTATATACTGTATATATATCCAAGCAAGTTCGGCGGCACTCTGCAGACTTGTAAAGTCAATCAATGAAAGTGGTAATAAAGGACTTTTATTGTTGAATTTACAAGTCTGCAGAGTGCCGCCTTATTATGTCTACTCGGGATAATGGCACGGCACTCATTTTCTCGGTGATTTCTTACTGGTTGCCATGGCCATTTTCTAGGCGTTTTCTGTAGTGCTAGTCCGTGGGACATCAGAGAGGTAATTAAAAAAATATATATATGGTTGCAGGGAGTGCGGTGCGGGCCCCCCCTTGACCCGAGGACACCTATTATAAATACGCTCCCTGTGTATATATATATATATATATATATATATATATATGTATATACATAAAAATATCATACAAACTCGGCACTCACTTTTCAGACTGTAATTCCTTTAAATACAGGGAATGTTAGTTCCAAAATATTGCAATAATTTGTCAAGCTGACCAACCACTTCACGGTCTTCCTTCACAGTAGACCGTGAAGTGGTTGGTCAGCTTGACAAATTATTGAAATATTTTGGAACTAACATTCCCTGTATTCAAAGGAATTACAGTTTGCAAAGTAAGTGAGTGACGAGTTTGTATGATATTTTTTATGTAGATGGTGTGGTCACATATCAAGGACACCCCAGATGGTTGAGTGCCGTGGATTAAGCGTGTCATTTATATACAGTATATATATATATATATATATATATACATATGTATAACCTTGACCAGTCTTCTAAAAAAGTCCTTGACAAAGGTCCACGGTTGGGACCGAAACGTTGATCCTGTATTTACTTTTAATTGTTGGAATAAAGGACTTTTTTAGAAGACTGGTGAGTGCACCCCTCTTTTCAAGGTTATACACAGGACCTGTAGGTCTCTTTTGGGCAGCTACCCCAGCAATTTTCAACTACAAAAACATATCTTGACTATATACATATGTAGATATATATATATATATATATATATATATATACACTACCGTTCAAAGGTTTGGGGTCACCCAGACAATTTTGTGTTTTACATGAAAACTGACTTTTATTTATCAAATTAGTTGCAAAATGAATAGAACATATAGTCAAGACATTGGCAAGGTTAAAAATAATTACTTTTATTTGAAATAATAATTTTGTCTTTCAAACTTTGCTTTCGTCAAAGAATGCTCCTTTTGCAGCAATTACAGCATTGCACACCTTTGGCATTCTAGCTGTTAATTTGTTGAGGTAATCTGAGGAAATTTTAACCCCATGCTTCCTGAAGCACCTCCCACAAGTTGGATTGGCTTTATGGGCTCTTCTTGCGTACCATACGGTCAAGCTGCTCCCACAACAGCTCAATGGGGTTGAGATCTGGTGACTGTGCCGGCCACTCCATTACAGACAGAATACCAGCTGCCCGCTTCTTCCCTAAATATATCTTGCATAATTTGGAGGTGTGCTTTGGGTCATTGTCCTGTTGGAGAAGAAAATTGGCTCCAATCCAGCGCTGTCCATAGGGTATGGCATGGCGTTGCAAAATGGAGTGATAGCCTTCCTTATTCAAAATCCCTTTTACCTTGAACAAATCTCCCACTTTACCAGCACCAAAGCAGCCCCAGACCATCACATTACCTTCATCATGCTTGCATATGGCGTCAGGCACTCTTCCAGCGGAATTGGTATGAAATACCGCCGGACGCATAGCCGGCGGTTCGATTCCCGGCAGTGCCTGGCCGACAGATGCAGAGTTCCCGGCAGCGGAAGCCCGACAGTGGTGGAAATCCTGATCGTCCTAAGGTAAGTATCTACTAACCTAACCGAACCCCCCTAATCCACCTTAGGGGAGCCTCCCCCCCAAATGCCTAACCCTAATCCCCCCTCTAAGTGCCTAACCCTAACCCCCACCTTCCCCGCTGCCTAAACCTAAGTCCCCCTGGGGGGTGCCTAACCCTAAGTCCCCCACGGGGGTGCCTAACCCTAACCCTTCCTTCCCCTAGCCTAACCCTAACCCTCCCGGGGGGTGCCTATCCCTAAGTTCCCCCCGGGTGCCCTAAACCTAACCCTCCCCCCCGCGGCTGTCCACTTGCGACGCCCGGCATCCCTTCGATCAGGATGCCGGGCGCCTGTCTCCCGGCATCGGGGAAATGTCAGGCGTCTACATCTAGACGCCTGGCATTTCATCCCTCGCCGGGATATGACAGTCGGGAAGCCGGCTGCCGGTATTAAGACAACCGGCTTCCCGATTGTATACCCTTCCAGCATCTTTTCACTTGTTCTGCATCTCACAAAATGTTCTTCTGTGTGATCCAAACACCTCAAACTTCGACTCGTCTGTCCAATGTCTGTGTTCTTTTGCCCATATTAATCTTTTCCTTTAATTGGCCAGTCTCAGATATGGCTTTTTCTTTGCCCCTCTGCCTAGAAGGCCAGCATCCCGGATTCGCCTCTTCTCTGTCGACGTTGACACTGGCGTTTTGCGGCTACCATTTAATGCAGCTGCCAGTTGAGGACTTGTGAGGCATCTATTTCTCAAACTAGAGACTCTAATGTACTTGTCTTCTTGCACAGTTGTGCACTGGGGCCTCCCACTTCTCTTTCTACTCAGGTGAGAGCCTGTTTGTGCTGTTCTCTGAAGGGAGTAGTACACACCGTTGTAGGAAATGTTCAGTTTCTTGGCAATTTCTCGCATGGAATAGCCTTCATTTCTAAGAACAAGAATAGACTGTCGAGTTTCACATGAAAGTTCTCTTTTTCTGCCCATTTGGAGAGTATAATCAAACCCACAAATGTGATTCTCCAGATACTCAACTAGCTCAAAGGAAGGCCACGTTTATAGCTTCTCTTACGAGCAAACCCTTTTTCAGCTGTTAACATAATTGGTTTTCAAGGGTTTTCTAATCCTCCATTAGTCTTCTAACGCGCTTAGCAAACACAATGTACCATTAGAACACTGGAGTGATGGTTGCTGGAAATGGGGCTCTAAACACCTATGTAGATATTCCTTTAAAAACCAGACGTTTGCAGCTAGTATAGTCATTTACCTCATTAAAAATGTATAGAGTGTATTTCTGAATAATTTAATGTTATCTTCATTGAAAAAAACAGTGCTTTTCTTTCAAAAATAAGGAAATTCTAAGTGACCCCAAACTTTTGAATGGTAGTGTATGTACCGTATATACAGTCATGTGCATAAATATTGGGACATTGACAGAATTTTCATATTTTGGCCTCTATTCACCACCACAATGGCTTTGAAATTAAACAAACAAGATGTGCTTTAACTGCAGACTTTCAGATTTAATTTGAGGGTAATTACATCCAAATCAGGTGAACGGTGTAGGAATTACAACGGTTTCTATATGTGCCTCCCACTTTTTAAGGGGCCAAAAGTAATGGGACAAACTAAACAATCCTAAATCTAACTTTCACTTTTTAATACTTTGTTGCAAATCCTTTGCAGGCAATTACAGCCTGAAGTCTTGAACGCATAGACATCACCAGACGCTGGGTTTCATCCCTGGTGATGCTCTGCCAGGCCTCTACTGCAAATGTCTTCAGTTCCTGCTTGTTCTTGGGGCATTTTCCCTTCAGTTTTGTCTTCATCAAGTGAAATGCATGCTCAATCGGATTCAGGTCAGGGGATTGACTTACCATTGCATAACAATATTCAATTAGGCCCCATTTTTGCGCCTGAAAAAATATCTATATTCGAGCAAAATCACGTAGACTCTATGAAAAGGTCATGGACCTATATGTTTTTGCTGCAGTGATTGCGATAAAGGGGCTGATTATCTGAGATTTTATTCACCTGCAAGTGAAAAAAAATCCACGATGACTGCCGGCTTCGGGGCTAATTGAATTCCCCCCTTAGCATTTTCGCATTTGTGAAAATTCTTAAAGGGCAGGATCAAGGGGGCATAATGGAGCATGGCCAAAGGATTTACAGATTTGTCCTTTCTTACTGTTGCTTCAGTTGCAGCAAATAGCCCTGTGTGGGATGCAATCGGGAAACCGGCTGACGTGATCCTGACAGCCGGCTTTCCGACTGCTTTATCCCGGCATGGGTTAAATGACAGGCGTCTATATCTAGATGCCTGTCATTTTCCCGACTCCGGGAGACAGGCGCCCGGCATCCCAAGTAAAGGGATGCCGGGGGCGCTGCGAGAGGACAGCCGCGGGGGGAGGGTTAAGTTTAGCGCACCCGCGGGGGACTTAGGGTTAGGCACCCCCCTGGGAGGGCTAGGGTTAGGCTAAGGGGAGGGAGGGTTAGGGTTAGGCACCCCCAGGGGGATTTAGGGTTAGGCACCCCCCCGGGGGACTTAGGTTTAGGCAGTGGGGAAGGAGGGGGTAAGGGTTAGGCACTTACAGGGGGGATTAGGGTTAGGCACTTGGGGGGGGAGGTTAGGGTTAGGCACCCCTAAGGAGGGTTAGGGATAGGGGGGTTAGGTTAGGTTAGTTATTACTTACCTGAGGACGATCGGGATTTCCAGCGCTGTCGGGCTGCTGCTGCCGGGATCTGTTCATCTGTCGGGCTGCCGCTGCCGGTGGTATTTCATACCGATTCTCTCTCTGCGTCAGGTCCAGTGCAGGTTTTTTTCACTCAAAATATTTGTTGTATTTGCATAATGAAAACACATAGAAGCAACAAAACTACACTGCTAGATTACACTGATCAATCTGATGTGCGACATTTATACATCTGTGTGCAACGGAGTCTGAAATCTGTGTAAGAAGGGCTCCAATGTGAGCGGCAGCGGATTTCTCCATGTTCCATTGTGCTTCATCTGCAACATTGTACATGTGTAAAACCAATTCCTGTGTCCTTAGTCATAGCCCAGCATTTCCAGTACACTGTGAGTGGCTTTTTGCTGCATCTGTGATGTGACTAAGACACAGAATTAAAGAAAAATACAGTACGCTGCTTTTCTTGTGCCTCAGTTGCGCCAGGCTTCTTGCGCTGCGTGATGTAAGGACAAGCAGTAAGCGAGGACACATCTGTACTGAACATCAATAGGGGGAATGTGAAGGTGAATACTTTTTCTATGTAAGATTTTCAAATTAGGTGTTTGTTTTTTTTGTAACATGTTATTGTTGTAGCCATAAATGATCTAAATTGCTCATCTCATAACTAATATGTGCAATCTTGAAGGAGCGGTGGCATAATTCATGTAAATGATATGCCATAAAGAAATATAAAAAAGAAATCCTGTATACTATTGTGGATGGAGCTAAAGCACAGTGTGCGCCCTTGTACAGTGAACATATCTGTAACGCACATAATGAAATCACAGCCTGCCAGTGTTTTGGGTATAACGGATCAAATCAATGACAAATGTAAGCAAAATGCAGGCATAATATATTGTAAATAATATTTTTACAGATTAGATTTGAAGAAGCACCCGTATCCTCTCTCTGAAGTATTAGTTTCCATCTTTATCTGGAGATTCATGTTTCTCATAAATAATTTAGGAAGAAACTTCAAGCGGAATAAAGGACGAGGAAAGCGATGCATGCTGGGTAGGTGAGAGAAAAACAGGATTCCAGGTCAGGACGGGCTTGTATAATGATAGAGATGAACAGGGTTATGGGACAGAAGTTGAGATGAGTAAAAAGATACATTTTGCATTTGTTCTCTTGTAAAAATACAGAGTTGGTTACTCTCATACATACAGTATATCAAGTTCTGATTGAAATATATTGCTCATACTAATAATACTATTACTCTTTCCATGCTTGCAGACTTGTCTATAAGACATGGTACTGTATATAACAGGATTTATGCAGCAATAGCAATTTAATATGTAATATCACTAACACACAAATTGTTGTTACCGGGTGAGTGATATAGCAGATTATATGGAATCACAGTGCTGGCTAGGTTCAGACATGTTCTAGGTCTATATTTCCTAAAGACAGAATTTGATTTTATGCATTGCACTAATATTTTGTGGAGCTGACAAATCAATTTAAATTCAATATTTCAGAAGTAGTTTTTGCTAAAAATATCCACTAATTACTTGGAATAAACATTGTTGTCTCTATAGGAAATGTAAAACCTTTGTCTCTCTACATCAATCATGGTACATACTGTAAGAATGGAGTGCCATTTATTAGGTTTTACAGATTCATTTACAGATAGTTTAATTTTGCTTAGTTTGGTAATAAAATTATAATTGTAGCACTATATTAAAGCAATAAATATCCAAGTGAGTTGTATTTTAACATTGCATAACTGTGTGTGTGTGTTACAGGCGCCCATGGATTGTTATGCTGTGTGCCTCATCAAACAAGCTTAGAAATATGCAGTCTCAATGGGTCAATATACAGTGTTATGTGTGCAAATGTACCTAAAGTGTGTTTATCCTAATCTGCAATCAAGTCAAATCTTAAACATTCAGTTAATCCACAGACTACAGTACATCCCCTTATCCTTTATTATATTCAGGGCCGTCTCTTTGGGCTTGTTGGGCAGTTGCCAAAGGGCCCAAAGCTTGTAGGGGCCCGCCAACCCGCCCCCCTGCAGCCGTGGCCAGTTGGTAAATTTGTGATATTTTAATAAGCCAGCCGCCGGTGCACTGTATTCTGATCTAACCTCCCGCACCCCTTCCCCCCCAGGTGAGTCCCAGTTTCACTTCATCCGCCGGCTTCAGACCAATCAGGCAGAGTCTCTCTGAGTGTGAGAGAACACAGCTGACTGGTTGAGCGCGAGCAGCAGCTGCTCCACCCAGGCCAGGCAGTTTGGGCGTTGCTTTGAGAGCTGCTGCTGGCTGGTGCTGCGTGTGCCGCTCAGCCACTGCCACGTAGACTTGAGTCCCGGACCCGGAGGACCCATCCCGATGGTCTCAGCCTCCTTAGGAGACTCCTCTGCCAGCCTGAGCCACTGCCTCTGTCCTGGCACCGGCGACTCCCGACCCAGCCACAGGCGCACCCACCGGCACTGCAAAGATACGGGCTGCGCATCATAAATCAAATGACTGCGCAGTCCTAGGCTATAAATAAAACCTAACACTATGGGGCATATCCAATTAGCTATGGGATTTCACCCACGGCTAATGACAGGCAAAAGTTCCGCGACGCGGGGTTTAGCTAATCAATTAAATAGCTATTTCCCCGCATCATTAGACTCCCGTGCGAGAACACACTGATTCCGCAAGAACTGCGGAATCAGTGTGTAATACCCTCTCACCAGAGCTGGATTAAGGCTTTGGGGGGCCCGGGGCACTTAAGACAGGGGGGCCCTAAAGTCTAAAATTAAAAAAATCATTCATCATCAATCACTAGAGAGAGAATTACGGTACAATTCGGTGGTAAATATTAATATTATATATAGCATATAGGTATCCTGTAGAAAGGAAAAAGCTGCACTCCACAGACTTTTAAAATAGTTCAAATTTGTTTAAATAGTTACCGATATTTCAAGACCTCTATGAATCTTTTCCTCAGGGTACATATTTACACTAATTTAAAAATATGTGGAGTGATGCTTCTTTCTTTCTACAGGATACTGTACCTATTTGCGTCTACTAAAGTAGGAGTGCACCCCGGCATACTGTTTCTTTTCCAGAGTGCCAAACTTCACATTTAAAAAAACGTGACTTACCGATAACCTACATCTCCAACTCATTTAGCCAACTGAAGCCTTTGTCACTTTTGTGGCATCATAGGCATTGTATAAGACAGCGCGGTTGCTGCATGCTGAACAGCGATGCGTTCCACCCGCGGCACGCAAACCCCTGCGCACGTGACCAGTGTGTGTTAACCAATGGGCGCTTCAAAAGAGAGTTGCTATGCAACATGATAAATACACAATCTCGGTATAAAGAAGCAGGGATGAGCACTCAAAAAAAACCCTGTATAATCCAGGCAGACTATCTTGTCCAGGGGGTAAAATAATATAGGGACTTGGCCATAGGGACACACAAACCAATCTCCAATTATTGTGTTAAAGTACAAGCATATCACTTCTAGCTATACCAGATACATTATATATATATATATATATATATATATATATATATATATACACACACACACACATGTACATATATATATATATATATATATGACTATATTTATATATAGTTGTGTATATATATACACACACATCTATCTCTCTCTATAGATCTATATATATAGATATATATGTATAATATATAGATATATATATATATATATATATATATGGAGAGAGAGATTTATATATAGATTTATATGTATATGATATAGATCTATATATATATATATATAATGTATATATATATATATACATATCTATATATAGATCTCTCTCTCTATATATAGATCTATATATATAGATCTATACATATATATATATATATATATATGTATACATACACATAGATATATATATATATATATAAATCTATATAAGAAAAATTGAGCTGCCTAAACGAATAAGGTCTGTCACTGACTTACCCTAACACTGGGACAGACAGTGCACAGACCAGGATGGTGCAGCCCAGACCAACAGGTGGAGGTTGCCGGGTGGTGGGTAGGCGGCGGCGGCGGGTGTCGTCGGTGACTAATTGGCTCCCTGCTGTCGTTGTTGAGCCCAGCGCCCGCTCCTCAGTGGTGAATAAGAAAGGAGGCCAGGGTGGAGGACCGGCGCAGGCAGTCGCGCAGCGTCATGAGATGGGAATGAGTTCATGACGCTGACGTGGCGCCGCGCATAATGTATGCGCAGCGCAAGCATCTGACCTCCGCTGGCGGCGCCCACAGCCCATTCAAGTAAGAAAGACGGGGGGCCAGGGCCGGCGGTGGAGGCGATGCAGAGTCTCCACTTGGAGCCTGGCTTTCTGTCGCGGAAACGCGGCAGAAAGGTGCTTGGTGCCCTGAGCACTCGGGGCCCCTCTGAACTTCAGGGCCCGGCACAGGTGTGCCCCTAGTCCCCCCATCGCCGGGCCTGGTGGCAGGGGGCCCTCTCTGAGAGGGGGGCCCGGGGGTACATGCCCCCAATGCCCCCCCCTTAATCCGGCCCTGCCTCTCACGCGAGGCCAAATAGGCGGCCTCACGCTGATTTTACCTCGCACCTACATGAGGTGTGAGGTAAAGTCAAACAGCGAGGACAGGGATACCCACGCGTCGAATCCCCGCTAATTGAATCCCGTCCAGCGTGATAATTAGCCACGGGGTAAACCCCGTGGCTAATTGGATATACCCCTATGACTGGGTTCAGGGCCGGATTAAAGGGGGGGCAAAAGGGGTGATCGTCCCTGGTCCCTGGGCCCCCACACATCAAGGGCCCCCACACCCACCAGGGGTTAAAGCAGGCTGGAATGGGAGATGGAACCAGTTCCGCCTCCTTCAGCCCACCTAACCCTGGAGCTGTAGGGAGGCTCCATTTGCCGAGCGCCCGCCGAGATTTTGTTAACAGCGTGCGCCGGACTCCCTCCCCACAGCGCCAGGAGTGAGCTCCAGCCTCCTGCTCCCGCAGTGCACTATGGGAGAGACATCATGACGTCTCTCCCATAGTTCCAAAGAGCGGCCGGACGTACGCGGACGTGGGAGCAGGGCTTAAGGTAAGTATAGTTTTTTTTTCCTTTTTTTTCAGTATAAGCGGCTTCACTACTAGGGGCACTACATCTGGGAGCATTGCTACTGGGGGCACTGCTACAGGGGTCACTACATCTGGGGCCACTACTACTGCGGGCATTACAACTGGGGGCATTGCTACTGGGGGCACTAATTCTGGGGGCATTGCTACTTGGGGCACTACATCTTGGGGCACTACTATTGGGGGCACTACTTCTGGGGCACTGCTACAGGGGGCATTACTACTGGGGGCATTACTACAGGGGGCACTACTATAGCATCCATATTTAATAGGGCCCCCACATGTTTGTTGCCCAGGGGCCCCCACAGACCTTAATCCGGCCCTGACTGGGCTTAATGATGCAATAATACCATGATATGGTATAAGCCTGTTGGTAAGCCTGATGGGCATGTAAGGGGCATGATGAGACGATATCAGATGAGCATGTGTGGGAGGTCTGATGGGCATGCAGGAGGGTTTAATTTTATTGACCATTTACATTGTTTTCCCGTGAATGGGTGGGTAGGGGCCCCAGTGCATTGCCTTGCCCAGGGCCCAAACTGCTGTTAAGACAGCCCTGATTATATTACCCCAGTACTCAAGGCTTACCCTAAATATGAACCAGTCTAATTCGCACACCACATCTATTCCACATGGAACTTGTATCAAGTCAGTGCCCAAGGCAAACCCTGAGCATGCACCAACCTAATTCCCATACTAAAATAATGTAGTTTTGTAAGGAACTCATTATATTAGATGACAAAAATAGATAACCAATTACTGTACAGTAATGCAAAATAGGCATCAGTCAGTATCTATTGCTAGTGCAGTGTCAAACACTAAGCGATATCAATTTCTGCAATGTTGCGAACAAGTAGGTGCTATTGGAATTTGATAATTCTTCATTATTATTGGGGACTATCTGCTTTTGAGTGAACTATAACTCTCATAGGTTCTGATTACTAATCATATTTAGTGAGTATCACATACTTGCTATTTTGCAGCTCTTATTCAGCAAAGTTGCATTGTGTTTGAATACTTTTTCAATTGATAAACAGTGTATTAGCTTGTTTACTTCTACAAATATACTGTATACTTTTGGATGTATTATATTATTTTGATGTTGATTACTTAGTTTAACACAAAATCGGTTATCTTAAATGTGATTTATCTCTTATATGGCTAATATGGATAAATATACACTATGGATCGAATTCAATTAACCGTGTTATTTTAATGGGGGTGAAAAAGAGTGGTAGCCTTGTGCTTTAACGCCTGGGCCTATTCAATTCCAGACCTTTTTCACCTGAGACCTTTTTTAATGTCCATTCAATTAACGTGTTAGTGGATGTTAACACATAGGGTGGAATTCAATTGTTTTTGCGGCCCGCATCTCCCGTCTAAAGTGACGGACCGCTATGCAATTGTTCCAGATTTTCGTGATGATCGCGCCCAAAGTGGTCGGGTTTAGCCGCGTAAAGCAGCTAAACCCGACCAAAGTGCTGGGCGCGATCGCGAAAAGTGATGTTTGGGCGCCCAAACATGTCACTTTTCGCACATTTCAGCTCTCACTCCCCTGGGGCTGTGAGCTGAAATGTAGCGCTGTCAGCTGATCGTGCCCGACAGGAGCAAGAATTGAATAGCTCCGTCGGGCACGATGGGGGAGGAATCAATTGAATTCCGCCCATAGAATCCATGATAAGTTCACGGACCTATGCGTTAAGTATGATAAGTTCACAGACCTAGGGTTGCAGCACCTGTCTACAAATTGGTTATTGGGGATTTCTTTTCAGGTATGATCAGACCTGGAAAAAATCCCCGTTAAGTGCAGCCTGCGGGCTGCCTTCGATCTAATTTAATAGCTCCAGGGAACAATTAGCATGCACTAAATTACCTCGACTAATTGAATTCTCCCCTTAATGCTCTTTAGCGTAGTGCTTATTTTTGGGTCATATTACAGATATGTCCTCTTATACATTAGGTCAATACGCCTTACGGGGCAAGAAGAGTTCTGTTATAAAAAGCCCTTGATGTATTGATGTATATTTATTATTTACTAAGCGGTAGCTTTTCACAACTGTTGCAGGTGATAGATTCAGACCATAGGATTTAAAAGGGCAATAATATTAAATGCAAAACCAAGAGTGTTTTGCGTTTAATATTATTGCTCTTTAGAAACGCTGCCATAACCAACCAACAAGTGAAGCTTTGAAAAACTGTCACTTATTAAATATATCTTCTTGAAGCTATGGGGAATATTCAATTAGCCTCAGGGTTTACCCCGTGGCTAATTGCCGCGCCAGAACTATTCAATTTAGCGGAGATACTCCGCGCGAGTCCCCGCGTGTGAGTCCCCGCAGTCGGACTTTACCTCACAGCTCATGGAGGTATTAGGTCAAATCTGCGTAAAAACCACCACGGGGATTTTGGCCAGCAATTGGTCGCGAGGTAAACCCTGCGGTTAATTGAATATACCCCAATGGGTTCTGATTGCATAACAACAAGGAATTTGAGGTTCTGTTTACACAGTTATGGTTTCCAAAACTGGGACAATTATGTGACCAACTAAAAAAAAACATTCAAACTTGCTCTGTTTTGTTTTGTGTTCAGCAGAAGTATAAAGATTGGGAAAATAAGTACTGTACCTTTAAGGATTTGGGTGTAAAAAGGCAGTGCTCTGGGCAAACCGGGACAATAGATACCGGAGCAAACATGTACCTCAAGCATTGATCACTGGCATAATGTGAGGAGCGGAGGTAGGAGTGGAAGGATGCTAACCCTTTACTTCTGTTAGTAATACCTACTGTACAATGACTGCAGGAAAAAGTCTCATGTCACACTGTAATCCTTCTGCATTCAATCTGCCAGCAGGCTGCTGGGGGCCAAGAGATGAGGACCGCATTTCTGGAGAATGGTGCCAACTGAGATGAGCTTCTCACCTTGGCTCAGTTCAGGAAAGCAACAGCAATGTTTATAGGATTAATGAAGTTGGGGTTTGGAGAAATAATATACACTTTTATAGGGGATGAAATAACATATCTTGGGAAGTTGTATAGTTTTGTCCTCATTCCCTATAGCAAGGATGGGGGACCTCCTGCCCGGGGGCCGTATAAGCCCCTAGGAATCATTTGGTCTGGCCCTCGGAGCTTTTTTCTGCTAGCCTCATCTGGCTAGCAGGGAGCCTAGAATGGCACACTGCAGCCAGAATCTATGCAGCAGTACAACCTGGAGCGTCCTTAGAATGCTTCAGATGGTCACACCGCTGCCCCTACAGCTCCCCGGAGCATCTCCAGGATGCTCTGGGCATTGCTGTAATCATTGGCGATTGTGGTCCCGCCCCTGTGTTACGTCACACGGAGGGGGCTTGGCCTGCACAGGGCCCACGAATAATGTTATATATGTCAAAATGGCCCACGGCATAAAAAAGGTTCCCCACCCCTGCTCTGTAGTGTTTTTTTCTTTTAAGCTGTTCTTTGTCATAGCTGTAGGGTATATATTGTAACAAATTACAATATATTGCCTTCAGCTATGACAAAGACAATTAGTTGCTATGAGGGTGGGATCATGGATTATGTCCATTTACAGTATATATGTGTGCCCAGCATGTTCTTATTGTCTAATATATTAACTGGATTTATATGTAATTTATACATATAAAATATATGGGGGTGTCACATCATGGAGACACATTCTAGATGTAATCTGTGACTATTTCCCTATACGGCAGATAGAGTCCCAAATACATAATTCGAAAAATCACAGAACAGTCATCATAAGGAACACTATTACTAGATAGTTTTAACAACAAGATCTATAAATGTTATTGGGAAACGTGCACACTTCCAAAGATTGATAATGCATCCTCACATGAGTGTCAGAGACACAGAAGAAATGGCCATTCTTTTCGATTGACAAGAGGAGTAACTAGTGGTGGAATTACAATGACCATTGCACACAATAATTGTTCTTAGGGAAAAAAAAAATATCCAGTCTCCATTTCTTTTATCCAGCAAAGATCTATGATAATAGGTCAGGACATACAGAACTGCAGTTGTTGTGAGTGTAGTAGACCAATATTCTGCCTTTACAGCTTTTCTGCTACTGTATGATTAATGTTTTGAGCAAGGATGTAGCTCACACTGAGATCCAAAGAGCTATAAAAAGTAAAGGCATGATGCATCCTTGTTTGGGAATAGCTGACACTTATCGATAGCCTGGCTTGTTAATAATTCATAAAAAACCATTTGACTGTACAGTGGGGGCCCGGCTGAATTCATGGCTCTTTTCAAATCTTACTAGATTCTTAATTACAGGAAACACAGCATTCTTCTGAGAATTCATTATTTCAAACACTGGGGTAGAATTTTAAATCCAGTAAGAACTAAAGAAAACGACAAGTCTCAATTCTACTAGGCAGTCTCTTAGGAGTGTTACTTGTTAGCTAATAAAAATATGACAAAATACAATAGTGACCTATTAGACACATGTTTCTCAGCCAAAACAAACTCCTACATAAGTGAGATGTTTAATATTGGTATTAAACTATCACTGCTTCTCTATGGCACTGCCACAAATGATATATAATTTGTTGCTTGTGAGAACTCTTTCAAAGAATTTTTTTAATAGGAGTGCCTAAATATTTGTGTTTAGACCTGTAATGTAAAGGAGAGCTAGCACTTGCATTTAATGATTTCCAAGATATTCTAATTTCACCCCATACTACATGGTTTGAATACTTTGAGCCATTTCCCATTCAGCTCGGTGAACAGAGGGCCTAATTCTGAGATTTATATAAATTCGGTCTCAGCACATACGCAGGAGCCGCACTGCACATATCCCGATCTGTTTCTGCGTTGTTGGTTGTAGTGCCCCAAAACTTCAACATGATTGACATGCTGTTGGCATTTGGGGGCGGTAACAGGGAGCGTTCCAGAAAATGGGGGTGTCGGCCACGTTTTCGGAGCATGAAGATGCCAGTGACTGTATTCTGACCTGAGGGTTAATCGGATGTCCGATGTTCATATACTTGATCTGACGCTGCATCTTCGGACGCAGCAGATAAGATAAGCCGGCAGTGGGCGTCTTTTCACTTAAGATGCTTCCTGTGGCTTATGCATATTTTAGCTCAGACATAGCGGCTGTGCTATAGTGCACATCTCTGAATCAGGCCCAGAGTTCTGCATTATAGATCAGACACAGCGGCTGTGCTATAGCGCACATCGCTGAATCAGGCCGAGAGTTCAGCATTATAGCTCAGACACAGCGGCTGTGCTATAGTGCACATCTCTGAATCAGGTCCAGAGTTCTGCATTATAGCTCAGACACAGCGGCTGTGCTATAGCGCACATCTCTGAATCAGGTCCAGAGTTCTGCATTATAGCTCAGACGTAGCAGCTGTGCTACAGTGCACATCTCTGAATCAGGCCCAGAGTTCTGCATTATAGATCAGACACAGCGGCTGTGCTATAGTGCACATCTCTGAATCAGGTCCAGAGTTCTGCATTATAGCTCAGACACAGCGGATGTGCTATAGTGCACATCTCTGAATTAGGCACAGAGTTCTGCATTATAGATCAGACACAGCGGCTGTGCTATAGCGCACATCTCTGAATTAGGCACAGAGTTCTGCATTATAGATCAGACACAGCGGCTGTGCTATAGCGCACATCTCTGAATCAGGCCCAGAGTTCTGCATTATAGCTCAGACACAGCGGCTGTGCTATAGCTCACATCTCTGAATCAGGCCCAGAGTTCTATATTGTAGCTTAGACACAGCGGCTGTGCTATTGTACATATCTCTGAATCAGGCCCAGAGTTCTGCATTATAGCTCAGACACAGCGGCTGTGCTATAGCGCACATCTCTGAATCAGGCCCAGAGTACTGTATTTTATCTCAGACGTAGCAGCTGTGCTATAGTGCACATCTCAGAATCAGGCCCAGAGTTCTGCATTATAGATCAGACACAGCGGCTGTGCTATAGTGCAAATCTCTGAATCAGGCCCAGAGTTCTGCATTATAGATCAGACACAGCGGCTGTGCTATAGTGCACATCTCTGAATCAGGCCCAGAGTACTGTATTTTATCTCAGACACAGCAGCTGTGCTACAGTACACATCTCTGAATTAGGCCCAGAGTTCTGCATTATAGATCAGACACAGCGGCTGTGCTATAGCGCACATCTCTGAATCAGGCCCAGAGCACTGTATTTTATCTCAGACACAGCAGGTGTGCTATAGTGCACATCTCTGAATCAGGCCCAGAGTTCTGCATTATAGATCAGACACAGCGGTTGTGCTATAGTGCACATCTCTGAATCAGGCCCAGAGTTCTGCATTATAGATCAGACACAGCAGCTGTGCTATAGTGCACATCTCTGAATCAGGTCCAGAGTTCTGCATTATAGCTCAGACACAGCGGTTGTGCTATAGCGCACATCTCTGAATCAGGCCCAGAGTTCTGCATTATAGATCAGACACAGCGGCTGTGCTATAGTGCACATCTCTGAATCAGGCCCAGAGTTCTGCATTATAGATCAGACACAGCGGCTGTGCTATAGTGCACATCTCTGAACCAGGCCCAGAGTTCTGCATTATAGCTCAGACACAGAGGCTATGCTATAGGGCACATCTCAGAATCAGGCCCAGAGTACTGTATTTTATCTCAGACGTAGCAGCTGTGCTATAGTGCACATCTCTAAATCAGGCCCAGAGTTCTGCATTATAGATCAGACACAGCAGCTGTGCTATAGCGCACATCTCTGAATTAGGCCCAGAGTTCTGCATTATAGCTCAGACACAGCGGCTGTGCTATAGTGCATATCTCTGAATCAGGCCCAGAGTACTGTATTTTATCTCAGACACAGCAGCTGTGCTATAGTGCACATCTCTGAATCAGGCCCAGAGTTCTGCATTATAGCTCAGACACAGCAGCTGTGCTATAGTGCATATCTCTGAATCAGGCCCAGAGTTCTGCATTATAGCTCAGACACAGCGGCTGTGCTATAGTGCATATCACTGAATCAGGCCCAGAGTACTGTATTTTATCTCAGACACAGCAGCTGTGCTACAGTGCACATCTCTGAATCAGGCCCAGAGTTCTGCATTATAGCTCAGACACAGCAGCTGTGCTATAGTGCATATCTCTGAATCAGGCCCAGAGTTCTGCATTATAGCTCAGACACAGAGGTTGTGCTATAGCGCACATCTCTGAATCAGGCCCACAGTTCTGTATTATAGCTCAGACACAGCGGCTGTGCTATAGTGCACATCTCTGAATCAGGCCCAGAGTTCTGCATTGTAGATCAGACACAGCGGCTGTGCTATAGTGCACATCTCTGAATCAGGCCCAGAATTCTGCATTATAGCTCAGACACAGCGGCTGTGCTATAGTGCACATCTCTGAATCAGGCCCAGAATACTGTATTTTATCTCAGACACAGCAGCTGTGCTACAGTACACATCTCTGAATTAGGCCCAGAGTTCTGCATTATAGATCAGACACAGCGGCTGTGCTATAGCGCACATCTCTGAATCAGGCCCAGAGCACTGTATTTTATCTCAGACACAGCAGGTGTGCTATAGTGCACATCTCTGAATCAGGCCCAGAGTTCTGCATTATAGATCAGACACAGCGGTTGTGCAATAGTGCACATCTCTGAATCAGGCCCAGAGTTCTGCATTATAGATCAGACACAGCAGCTGTGCTATAGTGCACATCTCTGAATCAGGTCCAGAGTTCTGCATTATAGCTCAGACACAGCGGTTGTGCTATAGCGCACATCTCTGAATCAGGCCCAGAGTTCTGCATTATAGATCAGACACAGCGGCTGTGCTATAGCGCACATCTCTGAATCAGGCCCAGAGTTCTGCATTATAGATCAGACACAGCGGCTGTGCTATAGTGCACATCTCTGAATCAGGCCCAGAGTTCTGCATTATAGCTCAGACACAGCGGCTATGCTATAGGGCACATCTCAGAATCAGGCCCAGAGTACTGTATTTTATCTCAGACGTAGCAGCTGTGCTATAGTGCACATCTCTGAATCAGGCCCAGAGTTCTGCATTATAGATCAGACACAGCAGCTGTGCTATAGCGCACATCTCTGAATTAGGCCCAGAGTTCTGCATTATAGCTCAGACACAGCGGCTGTGCTATAGTGCATATCTCTGAATCAGGCCCAGAGTACTGTATTTTATCTCAGACACAGCAGCTGTGCTATAGTGCACATCTCTGAATCAGGCCCAGAGTTCTGCATTATAGCTCAGACACAGCAGCTGTGCTATAGTGCATATCTCTGAATCAGGCCCAGAGTTCTGCATTATAGCTCAGACACAGCGGCTGTGCTATAGTGCATATCACTGAATCAGGCCCAGAGTACTGTATTTTATCTCAGACACAGCAGCTGTGCTACAGTGCACATCTCTGAATCAGGCCCAGAGTTCTGCATTATAGCTCAGACACAGCAGCTGTGCTATAGTGCACATCTCTGAATCAGGCCCAGAGTTCTGCATTATAGCTCAGACACAGCAGCTGTGCTATAGTGCATATCTCTGAATCAGGCCCAGAGTTCTGCATTATAGCTCAGACACAGAGGTTGTGCTATAGCGCACATCTCTGAATCAGGCCCACAGTTCTGTATTATAGCTCAGACACAGCGGCTGTGCTATAGCGCACATCTCTGAATCAGGCCCAGAGTTCTGCATTATAGATCAGACACAGCGGCTGTGCTATAGTGCACATCTCTGAATCAGGCCCAGAATTCTGCATTATAGCTCAGACACAGCGGCTGTGCTATAGCGCACATCTCTGAATCAGGTCCAGAGTTCTGCTTTATAGCTCAGACACAGCGGCTGTGCTATAGCGCACATCTCTGAATCAGGCCCAGAGTTCTGCATTATAGCTCAGACACAGTGGCTATGCTATAGCGCACATCTCTGAATCAGGCCCAGAGTACTGTATTTTATCTCAGACACAGCGGCTGTGCTATAGCTCACATCTCTGAATCAGGTCCAGAGTTCTGCATTATAGCTCAGACACAGCGGCTGTGCTATAGCTCACATCTCTGAATCAGGCCCAGAGTTCTATATTGAAGCTCAGACACAGCGGCTGTGCTATTGTACATATCTCTGAATCAGGCCCAGAGTTCTGCATTATAGATCAGACACAGCGGCTGTGCTATAGCGCACATCTCTGAATCAGGCCCAGAGTTCTGCATTATAGATCAGACACAGCGGCTGTGCTATAGTGCACATCTCTGAATCAGGCCCAGAGTTCTGCATTATAGCTCAGACACAGCGGCTATGCTATAGGGCACATCTCAGAATCAGGCCCAGAGTACTGTATTTTATCTCAGACGTAGCAGCTGTGCTATAGTGCACATCTCTGAATCAGGCCCAGAGTTCTGCATTATAGATCAGACACAGCAGCTGTGCTATAGCGCACATCTCTGAATTAGGCCCAGAGTTCTGCATTATAGCTCAGACACAGCGGCTGTGCTATAGTGCATATCTCTGAATCAGGCCCAGAGTACTGTATTTTATCTCAGACACAGCAGCTGTGCTATAGTGCACATCTCTGAATCAGGCCCAGAGTTCTGCATTATAGCTCAGACACAGCAGCTGTGCTATAGTGCATATCTCTGAATCAGGCCCAGAGTTCTGCATTATAGCTCAGACACAGCGGCTGTGCTATAGTGCATATCACTGAATCAGGCCCAGAGTACTGTATTTTATCTCAGACACAGCAGCTGTGCTACAGTGCACATCTCTGAATCAGGCCCAGAGTTCTGCATTATAGCTCAGACACAGCAGCTGTGCTATAGTGCACATCTCTGAATCAGGCCCAGAGTTCTGCATTATAGCTCAGACACAGCAGCTGTGCTATAGTGCATATCTCTGAATCAGGCCCAGAGTTCTGCATTATAGCTCAGACACAGAGGTTGTGCTATAGCGCACATCTCTGAATCAGGCCCACAGTTCTGTATTATAGCTCAGACACAGCAGCTGTGCTATAGCGCACATCTCTGAATCAGGCCCAGAGTTCTGCATTATAGATCAGACACAGCGGCTGTGCTATAGTGCACATCTCTGAATCAGGCCCAGAATTCTGCATTATAGCTCAGACACAGCGGCTGTGCTATAGCGCACATCTCTGAATCAGGTCCAGAGTTCTGCTTTATAGCTCAGACACAGCGGCTGTGCTATAGCGCACATCTCTGAATCAGGCCCAGAGTTCTGCATTATAGCTCAGACACAGTGGCTATGCTATAGCGCACATCTCTGAATCAGGCCCAGAGTACTGTATTTTATCTCAGACACAGCGGCTGTGCTATAGCTCACATCTCTGAATCAGGTCCAGAGTTCTGCATTATAGCTCAGACACAGCGGCTGTGCTATAGCTCACATCTCTGAATCAGGCCCAGAGTTCTATATTGAAGCTCAGACACAGCGGCTGTGCTATTGTACATATCTCTGAATCAGGCCCAGAGTTCTGCATTATAGCTCAGACACAGCGGCTGTGCTATAGCGCACATCTCTGAATCAGGTCCAGAGTTCTGCATTATAGCTCAGACACAGCGGCTGTGCTATAGCTTACATCTCTGAATCAGGCCCAGAGTTTTATATTGTAGCTCAGACACAGCGGCTGTGCTATTGTACATATCTCTGAATCAGGCCCAGAGTTCTGCGTTATAGCTCAGACACAGTGGCTGTGCTGTAGCGCACATCTCTGAATCAGGCCCAGAGTACTGTATTTTATCTCAGACGTAGCAGCTGTGCTATAGTGCACATCTCTGAATCAGGCCCAGAGTTCTGCATTATAGATCAGACACAGCGGCTGTGCTATAGCGCACATCTCTGAATTAGGCTCAGAGTTCTGCATTATAGCTCAGACACAGCGGCTGTGCTATAGCGCACATCTCTGAATCAGGTCCAGAGTACTCTATTTTATCTTAGACACAGCAGCTGTGCTATAGTGCACATCTCTGAATCAGGCCCAGAGTTCTGCATTATAGCTCAGACACAGCGGTTGTGCTATAGCGCACATCTCTGAATCAGGCCCAGAGTTCTGCATTAAAGATCAGACACAGCGGCTGTGCTATAGCGCACATCTCTGAATCAGGCCCAGAGTTCTGCATTATAGATCAGACACAGTGGCTGTGCTATAGTGCACATCTCTGAATCAGGTCCAGAGTTCTGCATTATAGATCAGACACAGCGGCTGTGCTATAGTGCACATCTCTGAATCAGGCCCAGAGTTCTGCATTATAGATCAGACACAGCGGCTGTGCTATAGCGCACATCTCTGAATCAGGCCCAGAGTTCTGCATTATAGCTCAGACACAGCGGCTATGCTATAGCGTACATCTCTGAATCAGGCCCAGAGTACTGTATTTTATCTCAGACACAGCAGCTGTGCTATAGTGCACATCTCTGAATCAGGTCCAGAGTTCTGCATTATAGCTCAGACACAGCAGCTGTGCTATAGTGCATATCTCTGAATCAGGCCCAGAGTTCTGCATTATAGCTCAGACACAGCGGCTGTGCTATAGTGCATATCTCTGAATCAGGCCCAGAGTTCTGCATTATAGCTCAGACACAGAGGTTGTGCTATAGCGCACATCTCTGAATCAGGCCCAGAGTTCTGCATTATAGCTCAGACACAGCGGCTGTGCTATAGTGCACAGCTCTGAATCAGGCCCAGAATTCTGCATTATAGCTCAGACACAGCGGCTGTGCTATTGTACATATCTCTGAATCAGGCCCAGAGTTCTGCATTATAGCTCAGACACAGCAGCTGTTCTATAGCGCACATCTCTGAATCAGGCCCAGAGTTCTGCATTATAGCTCAGACACAGCGGCTGTGCTACAGTGCACATCTCTGAATCAGGCCCAGAGTTCTGCATTATAGATCAGACACAGCGGCTGTGCTACAGTGCACATCTCTGAATCAGGCCCAGAGTTCTGCATTATAGCTCAGACACAGCGGCTGTGCTATAGCGCACATCTCTGAATCAGGCCCAGAGTTCTGCATTATAGCTCAGACACAGCGGTTGTGCTATAGCGCACAAAGGGTGAAAACTATGGTTGTATGAGAGCTCTTACATACATGTGGTCATCTAGTCTAGTCTGTAGCTTTTTTCATTTTCAAAGCGGCTGGAGATCTGCAAGCTCAAGTTTCTGAAGCTCTAATCAAAATATCAGCTAAGCCTCACCTAAATGCATAGGGAGATAGTTGTTGAAGGACGGGATGAAATGCGGTCAAAACTCAGAAAATACCCATTTTCAGAGTTTTACCCGCATTTCCATATGCACCAAACTTGCTTGGACCTGGTGGGTAACGCCATCTTTGGATAGCGTTACCCATTAAAAGCCTATGGGCTTCTTTTCGCACTTCCCCCTGAGAGGGATCCAATCGGATCTCTTCCAGTACCCCCCTCTTATCAGGAGAGCTTTCCTTTGCGCTTTTCATCGCATTTCAAGGTACATATAAGCGATATTATCATCGGTATGTACAGCATCGCAGCAATAAAAACCTAACTGCATGTTTGCAAATATTTAGTAACTTCCAAAAATCCTGGGATGGTAACTATAATCGTGTACGGTAGGTGTTATGAATCTCCTGGGATGGTAACTATTATAGTGTACGGTAGGTGCTATGAATCCTGGGATGGTAACTATTATAGTGTACGGTAGGTGCTATGAATCCTGGCATGGTAACTATAATAGTGTACGGTATGTGCTATGAATCCTGGGATGGTAACTATAATAGTGTCCGGTAGGTGCTATGAATCCTGGGGTGGTAACTATAATAGTGTACGGTAGGTGCTATGAATCCTGGGATGTTAACTATTATAGAGTACGGTAGGTGCTATGAATCCTGGGATGGTAACTCTAATAGTTTTTTGGTAGGTGCTATGAATCCTGGGATGGTAACTATAATAGTGTACGGTAGGTGCTATGTAGACTGGGATGGTAACTATAATAGTGTACGGTAGGTGCTATGAATCCTGGGATGGTAACTATAATAGTGTACGGTAGGTGCTATGAATCCTGGGATGGCAGCTATAATAGTTTACGGTAGGTGCTATGAATCCTGGGATGGTAACTATAATAGTGTACGGTAGGTGCTATGAATCCTGGGATGGTAACTATAATAGTGTACGGTAGGTGCTATGAATCCTGGGATGGTAACTATAATAGTGTACGGTAGGTGCTATGAATTCTGGGATGGTAACTATAATCGTGTACGGTAGGTGCTATGAATCCTGGGATGGTAACTATTATAGTGTACGGTAGGTGCTATGAATCCTGGGATGGTAACTATAATAGTGTACGGTAGGTGCTATGAATCCTGGGATGTTAACTATTATAGACTACGGTAGGTGCTATGAATCCTGGGATGGTAACTATAATAGTGTACGGTAGGTGCTATGCATACTGGGATGGTAACTATAATAGTGTACGGTAGGTGCTATGAATCCTGGGATGGTAACTATAATAGTGTACGGTAGTCTGGGATGGTAACTATAATAGTGAATGTAGGTGCTATGAATCCTGGGATGGTAACTATAATAGTGTAGGGTAAGTGCTATGAATCCTGGGATGGTAACTATAATAGTGTAGGGTAGGTGCTATGAATCCTGGGATGGTAACTATAATAGTGTACGGTAGGTGCTATGAATCCTGGGATGGTAACTATTATAGTGTGTGGTAGGTGCTATGAATCTTGGGATGGTAACTCTAACAGTTTTTTGGTAGGTGCTATGAATCCTGGGATGGTAACTATAATAGTGTACGGTAGGTGCTATGAAGACTGGGATGGTAACTATAATAGTGTACGGTAGGTGCTATGAATCCTGGGATGGTAACTATAATAGTGTACGGTAGTCCTGGGATGGTAACTATAATAGTGCTATGAATCCTGGGATGGTAACTATAATAGTGTAGGGTAGGTGCTATGAATCCTGGGATGGTAACTATAATAGTGTACGGTAGGTGCTATGAATCCTGGGATGGTAACTATTATAGTGTACGGTAGGTGCTATGAATCCTGGCATGGTAACTATAATAGTGTACGGTATGTGCTATGAATCCTGGAATGGTAACTATAATAGTGTACGGTAGGTGCTATGAATCCTGGGTGGTAACTATAATAGTGTACGGTAGGTGCTATGAATTCTGGGATGGTAACTATAATAGTGTACGGTAGTCCTGGGATGGTAACTATAATAGTGCTATGAATCCTGGGATGGTAACTATAATAGTGTACGGTAGGTGCTATGAATCCTGGGATGGTAACTATAATAGTGTACGGTAGGTGCTATGAATCCTGGGATGGTAACTATTATAGTGTACGGTAGGTGCTATGAATCCTGGGATGGTAACTATAAGAGTGTACAGTTGGTGCTATGAATCCTGGGATGGTAACTATAATAGTGTACGGTAGGTGCTATGAATTCTGGGATGGTAACTATAATAGTGTACGGTAGATGCTATGAATCCTGGGATGGTAACTATAATAGTATACGGTAGGTGCTATGAATCCTGGGATGGTAACTATAATAGTGTACGGTATGTGCTATGAATCCTGGGATGGTAACTATTATAGTGTGCGGTAGGTGCTATGAATCCTGGGATGGTAACTATAATAGTGTACGGTAGGTGCTATGAATCCTGGGATGGTAACTATAATAGTGTACGGTAGGTGCTATGAATCCTGGGATGGTAACTATTATAGTGTACGGTAGGTGCTATGAATCCTGGGATAGTAACTGTTATAGTGTACGGTAGGTGCTATGAATCCTGGGATGGTAACTATAATAGTGTACGGTAGGTGCTATGAATCCTGGGATGGTAACAATAATAGTGTACGGTAGGTGCTATGAATCCTGGGATGGTAACTATAATAGTGTACGGTAGGTGCTATGAATCCTGGAATGGTAACTATAATAGTGTACGGTAGGTGCTATGAATCCTGGGATGGTAACTATAATAGTGTACGGTAGGTGCTATGAATCCTGGGATGGTAACTATAATAGTATACGGTAGGTGCTATGAATCCTGGGATGGTAACTATAATAGTGTACAGTTGGTGCTATGAATCCTGGGATGGTAACTATAATAGTGTACGGTAGGTGCTATGAATCCTGGGATGGTAACTATAATAGTGTACGGTAGGTGCTATGAATCCTGGGATGGTAACTATTATAGTGAGCGGTAGGTGCTATGAATCCTGGGATGGTAACTATAATAGTGTACGGTAGGTGCTATGAATCCTGGGATGGTAACTATTTTAGTGTACGGTAGGTGCTATGAATCCTGGGATGGTAACTATAATAGTGTACGGTAGGTGCTATGGATCCTGGGATGGTAACTATAGTAGTGTACGGTAGGTGCTATGAATCCTGGGATGGTAACTATAATAGTGTATAGTCGGTGCTATGAAATTGTGGAAAACAACAAGGGGCCTTCTGCACGATTCCTGCAAGTCTGACCATATCTTTAAACCATCCTGATTTTCCTTTTAAATTATTGCCACTTTAGGGTTTTATGACGCATGATTTGATGAAAAATAAAGTAAAAAAAATTATTATTGCTGCTTTCAAAATAAGCACAGACTTGCTGAATTTTTCCCATGCCTACATTTTACAGGTAATTACATAAGACCCAATAAGTGTTACACACTCTCCAATAAACAAACATAAGTAATGAGAAAGCAATAAAAATCTCTTTTTCACTCCTGTAGCCTCAGTCACACCACCTGTTTCACCAGTGACAGAAATCCTGTGATAAAAATGAAGGGTCATCCAATGGTGAAATATAAATTGAAGTTGCATAGTGATAAAGCACAGAAATTAGACGAGTAGTATTGTACAAGACAATAATAAAATAGGAGCTTATCTAAATCCAATTGCAGGACTTCCTCATGGGATTAGGTTTTGTTTCACTGCACAATGCCACATGAAGAGAAGCATAATTATTTTGCTCCTCCAGAGGGATATACATATACCATAGTGTAATACAGTTCAAAATAACTCTAAAAATACCAATATACAGTATAATACATATACATACAAATATTAAAAAAAATATATAAAAAACACAAGCTTAACTAGACTAAACTGTTTTCGGCTATAAAAAGATGAAGTCGTATTGTCCCTTCTACAATATAGATAAAATGGAGGTGGCTGCCTCCAGCAGGGCCCAGATACTAAAGGGGGCGTGGACCATGCCCTTCCCCCCAAAGTAATACAATGTGCGCAAGCGCTACAGGGGGGAGGGGCGTTACCAGAGCTGCAGGGAGCGTTGCATAGCAAGCACAGAGCTGGACACCTGTGGAAGTGACGTCCTCTCTCAAATCAAATATAATTTATTTTAAAAAAAGCTGATGAAATCTCTGCTGAGTACTGTATAATTACGTTACAGTAGGCCATTTCTTTGATGATATATGTTATTATTTGTAGAGGGAAATAACATCATGCCTGATGGGAACAGTTGGCATAAAGGTATGGTGAAAATTGCTGACATAATTACTGTGGAAACCTACAGAGCACACTGAACACCATTACATTGTTGACAGTCAAACTCCGTTCATAACTACACTATGTAGACAAAAGTGATTGGACACTAACAGCAAATAGATCAACAAGATTTTATTGACATCAGTACTTTGTAGGTCCACAATGTGCAGTGATTACTGCAGACACCCTTCTTGGTAAACTGTCCACAAGTTCCTGGACAACAGTATGTGGTATGTTTGCCATTCCACCTTAAGTACAGTGACCAACTGTGACAATGAAGAAGGTAGAGAAGGCCAAGAACGCACCCATCGCTCCAATTCTTCCCAGAGGTTCTCAATGGGGATTAAGATCTTGACTTTGAGCTGGCCAACCGGGTTACCGAATTTTCTGTATACCTGTCCAGCGTCGCCCTGGAAACATGGAAGGTAGCATTGTCGTCCTGGTAAAACATTGATGTTTCTGTAGATCTGCAAGTGCATGGGCCTCCCTACGAAGAGTTCTTGTCGAAACCGCCACATTAGTGGCCAATCAGAACTCATGTGCAATGGTATGCATGCAGTGGCGTAACTACAGACTGGAGGCTTGTGGGGCGCGGTGGTTTGGGGGCTGCAGATACCATGCGGACTTGCCGCCTGCATGAAATCTGCTGAAAACGTCCCTCCAAAAATGGCCTCCGCCTAGGAGGAGACAGATGCTAGAGGTCCTACTGGACCTCTAGTGTCTTTTAAGCCATCTCCGCCGCCGCATCGGACCACCCATTATGCACGCTCTCTGTGTTCCTGGCTGCCTGTGAGGAGAAGAAGTGCTCAGCCGAAGAGGAGCAGCACAGGAGCAGGCGGATGCTGCGCCCGAATCACCTGACTGAGGTATACAAGTGTGGGTGGGGGCTCAACTACAGGGGGCATGGCATGGGCTCAGCTACAGGGGGCATGGCATATGGGCTCAATTACAGGGGGCATGGCATATGGGCTCAATTACAGGGGGCATGGCATATGGGCTCAACTACAGGGGACATGGCATATGGGCACAACTACAGGGGACATGGCATATGGGCTCAATTACAGGGGGCATGGCATATGGGCTCAACTACAGGGGGCATGGCATGGGCTCAGCTACAGGGGGCACGGCATATGGAGCTCAGCTACAGGGGACATGAAATAGGGGCATATTTACAGGGGACACGGCATATGGGCACAACTACAGGGGACATGGTATATGGGCACAACTACAGGGGGCATTGCATAAGGGGCACTACTACAGGGGGCATTGCATAAGGGGGCGTTGCATAAGGGGCACTGCTACAGGGGGCCTGCATAAGGGGCACTGCTACAGGGGGCCTGCATAAGGGGCACTGCTACAGGGGGCCTGCTAATGGGCATTGCATAAGGGGCACTACTACAGGGGGCATTGCATAAGGGGCACAACTACAGGAGAACTACTACAGGGGGCACTTTATAAGGGGCACAGTGTGGCATAATTTGTTATAAGGTTATTAGTGTGTGTCGTTATGTGAATACGTGGCATTATTTTGTGGCATAATGTGTAAGGGCATTACGGTGTGGCATAATGTGTTATATGGGGCATTACTCTTTGTGTCATAAGGGACATTACTGCATCATGGAACAACATACCTTAAATGTCATCTTATGCATGGTATGCATTTCGCTTGCGTGGGGTGTCCAATCACTTTTGTCTATAGAGTGTACTATTGTTAATCTGAGGCATATACTGTCTGTAGATGTATTACTGTAGCTTTGATTTTTTTGTAATAATCAGCTATTATTCATGCAGCCCAGTTGCTATGATGTTTGTGTTACCCAATACTCCATCCATTGCCATTTTGACTAGGTGGAAATAATATGCAAAATCCAGCATATTGATTATTTCACTGGTTCATTAATTCTAACTATTTCCTAGGCTCAATACATATTTCCAGTAAGAGTTGCAGAAGTTTAATTTATTAGAAATTGCGAAAGGCAGAGAGCATATAAACTCTATAACACCGAATGCATAGCAGAGACCACTGCAAATAATCTTTCTGCAATACTTTCTGCTCCACAGCTTAGCCATTTTTCATTTTAAAAATTAAAATGACTGGTTTGTGCAATAAAGTAATCTCTTTCAATTAAGTTGTAAAAATCAAAATGCTTCCCCACATTTTAAAATAAAGACACATCTGAAAATAAAGGGAGTTAATTGATGATTGGAATTTAACTGAACATGCTTTCTATCCAAGAAGGATTAAAGGATGAAGAGAAATGAAGGAAGAAATCAAGCTTTTATGAGCATGCATCTTCATTTAATTGAACAAGGTTTCATATTCTGGAAAAAAAAGAGGGCGCTAACATTTATGAGAAATTAATTTTAGTTTATCTTTACATTTGGGATTCTTGAGAGGTTTAAAAAAATGGAAGTGATGTATAATGAGATTTAGGTTGCTAAGCAAAGGCATAACTTACATGGGCGCCTGTGGCACCCCTTTTAAAATGAGGAAGCTGCAAAAAAAACTTGAAAAGGGTATGATCAAAGGCATTAAGTTATAATCCTTCTGGACATCTAAGGTTCTATATTAAATACAGCTGCTGCTGTAACTTAACATTTCAAAGACTTGCTGGTTTTCATCGGTCGGACATCATCTTTTTTATACTCCCTACAATGTCACAATGCCCGTGGCTGGTTATTTTAGGTTTGAATTTAACTAAAGTAACTATTTTGTGCTTTTGGGAACTGTTTTTGACAGGATTATGAAGACTCTACAAGTATTGTACATTGTCAAACAATATTTATTATTTTTTCCCTTATCACATAAAAATTGGTGCTTTCAAAGGCACTACAAGGTCATTCCTTCTAATACAAAAAAGGAACAGGTTGTTGTTATTTTAAATAAATGTTGTTTTATATAGTGCAAAAAAGATATAACCATAGCTGAGATTCACAAACCAACTGTCCACGGCATCACTTAAAATAGTGTTCTAAAGGGGAGTAATGTACAATCTATTAATGCTATTTATTTCAAAGTAATTAACCATTAATAACTACCACCAACACTTTTGGGCAGAATAGTCTCAGTATGATGTGTATTGAAAGACGACTTTGGGGTAGATTTACTAAGGAGCCGGTTGTCAAAGTCACAGAGCCTGGTTTAGCATTTATTCCTATAGCCATTTAAAACGATTGATCAGCATGATTTACTAGTGAATCTACCTCTTTATCTCTATAAAAGTGTAAATGTTTGTAGTTACTGTATGTGGCCGTGGCAAGGTTTTGTTCTGATACCCTATTTATCACTTTGTAACCATAAACTGCTGATCTAGGTTGGTACTGACAGCATGTCTCTGAGATGACATACAGTACATAAAGCTGCAGGTGGTGGTGGCTGTACACTAATGCAGAGTGCAGGCGATGCTATTACTTCATTCAGATTATCAGTGACAGCACTTGTCTCTGAGATGACATACAGTACATAAAGCTGCAGGTGGTGGTGGCTGTACACTAATGCAGAGTGCAGGCGATGCTATTACTTCATTCAGGTTATCAGTGACAGCACTTGTCTCTGAGATGACATACAGTACATAAAGCTGCAGGTGGTGGTGGCTGTACACTAATGCAGAGTGCAGGCGATGCTATTACTTAATTCAGATTATCAGTGACAGCACTTGTCTCTGAGATGACATACAGTACATAAAGCTGCAGGTGGTGGTGGCTGTACACTAATGCAGAGTGCAGGCGATGCTATTACTTCATTCAGATTATCAGTGACAGCACTTGTCTCTGAGATGACATACAGTACATAAAGCTGCAGGTGGTGGTGGCTGTACTCTAATGCAGAGTGCAGGTGATGCTATTACTTCATTCAGGTTATTATCAGTGACAGCACTTGTCTCTGAGATGACATACAGTACATAAAGCTGCAGGTGGTGGTGGCTGTACTCTAATGCAGAGTGCAGGTGATGCTATTACTTCATTCAGGTTATTATCAGTGACAGCACTTGTCTCTGAGATGACATACAGTACATAAAGCTGCAGGTGGTGGTGGCTGTACACTAATGCAGAGTGCAGGCGATGCTATTACTTAATTCAGGTTATCAGTGACAGCACTTGTCTCTGAGATGACATACAGTACATAAAGCTGCAGGTGGTGGTGGCTGTACACTAATGCAGAGTGCAGGTGATGCTATTACGTAATTCAGATTATCAGTGACAGCACTTGTCTCTGAGATGACATACAGTACATAAAGCTGCAGGTGGTGGTGGCTGTACACTAATGCAGAGTGCAGGCGATGCTATTACTTCATTCAGATTATCAGTGACAGCACTTGTCTCTGAGATGACATACAGTACATAAAGCTGCAGGTGGTGGTGGCTGTACTCTAATGCAGAGTGCAGGTGATGCTATTACTTCATTCAGGTTATTATCAGTGACAGCACTTGTCTCTGAGATGACATACAGTACATAAAGCTGCAGGTGGTGGTGGCTGTACTCTAATGCAGAGTGCAGGTGATGCTATTACTTCATTCAGGTTATCAGTGACAGCACTTGTCTCTGAGATGACATACAGTACATAAAGCTGCAGGTGGTGGTGGCTGTACACTAATGCAGAGTGCAGGCGATGCTATTACTTCATTCAGGTTATCAGTGACAGCACCTGTCTCTGAGATGACATACAGTACATAAAGCTGCAGGTGGTGGTGGCTGTACACTAATGCAGAGTGCAGGTGATGCTATTACTTCATTCAGGTTATCAGTGACAGCACCTGTCTCTGAGATGACATACAGTACATAAAGCTGCAGGTGGTGGTGGCTGTACACTAATATAGAGTGCAGGCGATGCTATTACTTCATTCAGGTTATCAGTGACAGCACCTGTCTCTGAGATGACATACAGTACATAAAGCTGCAGGTGGTGGTGGCTGTACTCTAATGCAGAGTGCAGGTGATGCTATTACTTCATTCAGGTTATTATCAGTGACAGCACTTGTCTCTGAGATGACATACAGTACATAAAGCTGCAGGTGGTGGTGGCTGTACTCTAATGCAGAGTGCAGGTGATGCTATTACTTCATTCAGGTTATCAGTGACAGCACTTGTCTCTGAGATGACATACAGTACATAAAGCTGCAGGTGGTGGTGGCTGTACACTAATGCAGAGTGCAGGCGATGCTATTACTTCATTCAGGTTATCAGTGACAGCACTTGTCTCTGAGATGACATACAGTACATAAAGCTGCAGGTGGTGGTGGCTGTACACTAATGCAGAGTGCAGGTGATGCTATTACGTAATTCAGATTATCAGTGACAGCACTTGTCTCTGAGATGACATACAGTACATAAAGCTGCAGGTGGTGGTGGCTGTACACTAATGCAGAGTGCAGGTGATGCTATTACTTCATTCAGGTTATCAGTGACAGCACTTGTCTCTGAGATGACATACAGTACATAAAGCTGCAGGTGGTGGTGGCTGTACACTAATGCAGAGTGCAGGCGATGCTATTACTTCATTCAGGTTATCAGTGACAGCACTTGTCTCTGAGATGACATACAGTACATAAAGCTGCAGGTGGTGGTGGCCGTACACTAATGCAGAGTGCAGGCGATGCTATTACTTCATTCAGGTTATCAGTGACAGCACTTGTCTCTGAGATGACATACAGTACATAAAGCTGCAGGTGGTGGTGGCTGTACACTAATGCAGAGTGCAGGCGATGCTATTACTTCATTCAGGTTATCAGTGACAGCACCTGTCTCTGAGATGACATACAGTACATAAAGCTGCAGGTGGTGGTGGCTATACACTAATGTAGAGTGCAGGTGATGCTATTACTTCATTTAGATTATCAGTGACAGCACCAGTTAGGATGCATTTTTAGAAAGTGTAGAGAAGGTCCAGTTCGGATGTTACTAGATACCATCACTATTCGATCTATATCCATTCTACACTAACATGTATATGTCTATTACAGTTATATAACACTAGATGTAGAGTTGAATGCAAGTCAAAAGCAATTACACAAAGTTTTGTACTGATAGTATCAGAAGAGAAATGTCAATAAGGCACTAGCCTTGCTTGAGTAGCTAAACTGTCTAGCGGTTGATATTTGCAGTTTGCTTTGAAAACTCATCACAACACTAAGGGATCTATTCATAAAAAATGAGAAAATAGAATTGTTACTTTTCACTATATATCGCATCAGTTCGATGCAATATATAGCTTTGTTAAGTAACAATTCATTACAGCAAAGCGATCCGAAAAAGGTGGCTCCTGCGATCCTGTTGTGTGCTGCAGTCAGAGCCGTAGCTAGACTTTTTGGTGCCCTGTGCCAGAAAGAGCATTGGCACCCCCCTCATTTTTCAAAGGAACATAATGCACCCAAAAAAGGGGAATGGTCTCATGGGGAAGGGCCAGGGAAGAGATAGGAGAGGCCAGGAGATGCTGGGGAAAGAAATAAGAGGAAGCTACAAGCGAGCATGATAATAAACAGAAATTTGACAGCCCAAACAGTGCCCCCTGACCTGTGGTGCCCTGTGCCACGGCACCAGCTGCACTACCCTAGCTACGGCCCTGGCTGTGGTCCTCCAGTCTTGGCAAGCTGGGCCAGTGTGCACATGCGCTGGTGGATCAGAGACAGAATGAGAGGCTACAGTGGAAGCCCAAGCCAAGTTCACTACAGGATAGACAGAGTTGCGGCAGGCTGGGTGGGGGACGCAGACAGGGGGAATGGGGGGGTTGGGGGCAGCAGGGGCTCAGTAAAATGAGGTGACCCAGCGCTGGGTCACTACTCATAGATATACATACAGCAGTTGCAGGGGGCAGCGGCAGTCAGCAGTGTAAATGTGACCCGGCATTTGCCATAGCTGTTGGGACTAATTAAGCTGAAGCAATGGGTTAAAAAGATCTATAAGATATTTATTACCCATTGTTTAAATGCCAGTGTCTGATTAGTGCACAGGTACTGAAGGGGGGTGCAAAACAGAAAAATAACAATAATATACTGCAAATTTATGTGTGTGCAGCAAATAAAACAAAGGGGATTTTGTCATGATTTGATCAAAGCATTTAAGCCTGCAGCCCAGCATTAAGCCCCTGTATAGATGTGTCCCTCTGCATCTAGGAGGTGAGTACATATAACTGCAATGTAATGATGTGCTGGGCATATATGCTAGTGTAGGGACCTGCAGAAAAATGGGGTCCCTTGATGCTGGGCTGCAGGCTGAAATGCTTTGATCAAATAATAAAACTGAGCGCGGGTATATTTCTTTTCTGTTTTGTATATATTTATGACATTAATATTGCCATGCTGCTGGTACCATGTATGATATGGGTAAAACCGAGCGCAGGCATATTTCTTTTCTGTTTTGATTGAAGGTGGGTGGAGTGACAGGTGAGGAGACACTTGATTGGCCATCATGAATGAAGGGTGTGGAGTGGATGGGGAGGAGGCAGGGACTGCTGTCTTCATTGCTCTTCTCCCCACAGCAGCCTCCTTACGTCGTCCTCAGATGGCAAATGCGATGCAGCAAAAGGAAAGCGGAGCATTCATTCATGAATCGCACTCACCATACAATAGTATGGTTATGTGATTCGGGCACAGAGCAAGTACACCGCTGGAGAAGAGACATGGTAACTTGCTTTATGAATTACAGTACACAGAGAAAAGCCCTGTTTACGGCAAAACATGGCTTTTCTCAGCTCAATGAATAGACCCCTAAATCTTATCTAACATAAATACACGCACAACAAGAGTTGGAATCAAATGTAGGTCAATGTTTTTTTACATTAGCCAATTGAATTTAAATACTTGAATTAACAAAATAAAGAGTTAATAATTAAAGTTAAATACCTGAAGTTACTATGATGGCGTACAGAAAAGAACGAACAACTCTAACAAGAACATGCGAACAAAAGACTCATAGGTGTTCAACTTCCCAGAAAAAGCATGCCCGGACAGGCTGTATCATTTCCCTGTGGCCAACAAATGAATAAGGAGAGTGCATCCATCTACATTATATACACAACCACACTACCGTCCTTTCTGCCACAACATGCAAAGTAAAACGCACCTAAAAAACTGCTTCCTGGTGACAAGCCCTAATACTCCCCCAATAACCTCATAGGCTGTAACTACCAACATTCTACACCAAGAAAAAATAAGTTATAATTCTTAAAGGATTCTGCTCCTACAACCTCGGGGTTTAACCCGGCTCGGGCAGATTATATCTGTCTTACACTATTCTGCCACACAATTTTGAAACCATTAAAGATTATGGGGTCTATTTATGATCACATTTCTCTGCCAATCTGGTGCTGAAAAATGTTGCTGTTTTTGTATCCCACAGATAAACTATTGGAAATACATTTGGATTACAGTAGCATATAGTACTTAATACATTTCCAAAAATAATAACAATTAACCTTATGTGAAATAAATTAAACAAAAAGTACTTGTGCAGAGAGTGTCTCTGTGCTTATCATAGATCAACACTACATCTAGACGCTCACTTATCAAGGTAAGTCTCTTTACATGGCATTCAGGTGGCATAGGTGTAAGTTACAAACATTATTTCAGGGGCAGAGTCAAATCTCACGTGAACTAATCAAACATATCGGTATCCAGTATGCGTTCCCATTCCGTGACCTGATAACAGATAAATGCTTTAGTCCTGTGTCAGGGTCAATGTCACAGGTGTCATTTGAAATGGAGACTTCAGATGACACTGTCAAATAATAATGGCGATGGGCCAAGAGAGCTGTTAACTCAGGTGTCAGATGTCATCGTAAAAGCAATAAGAACACGTGTTATGCTAATAGCAATGACTGACAGAGTTAGATGTCACTGACAGATTTCATTTGAAACCTTGTTGAGGCTGATAAGTGACAGTGAGGTGTTCCCATCAGCCATTAGTCTTGTAACTGATAGGACACTAATGTTTGATTATGACATCTAATGATGTCCTAAAATTAACATTGTGCACTTTTCATTTCACTATATAAGCCAGAAGGCTGTATGACTTACACCATAGGGAGCCATTATTGCCTTTCTACTACCAACCTATTTTTAAGGTGTTCTCCAAAGACATCTTAATACCCCCATTTCTACCAGTGATTCAGTAATTTCACAAAGTTTGTATTTTTGCAATTCCGTTTTCTCCCTCAGCTGTCAGATAAACATATCCTAATAATTGTTAGAAAGAGAATACTGTTTTATGATTGCATAATAAACCCAGAGTCAACCTTAATAATTAATATGTAATAAATTAACAAAAATATAGTTAACACAGTAATAACAGTATTTATGATAGATTTCTGAAATATATTTCTGCCAGATATACTTTAACTCTAGTACTAGAAACCATGTAAATTATGTTTTATTTATGAATCAAAAGCTAAATAAGCTGCAGAAACTGTAAGACACCAAAAAGCTTCTGCTGCATTACCGGTCCAATAAGTGATGCTAAACAGCTTTCCTTAGCCGTTTCCTTGAGGTTTTAATACATTTCAGCATTTATAGGCTTTTTAAATTGATTCATACGTCTGTGTTCTCAGAGCTGTGGCCTAATTGTGTTTGTGCACTTGTTTTTAGAAATAAAAAATTGTGCTGGCGAGTTATAATGGACCTTAACCCCATTCACTTGTAGAGGAGCCAGGCCATCTGGTGCTGAATGGGGTTAATAGACGATAGCAGCTTTGAGAAATCAACAGCATTCACACATTTCTCACTGCCTTGAAATATTTAGTTGCTTAGAAGGATAAAAGCTTCGAACAACAGTAACACAGCAGTTTTGAATTCATTCCCAGAGCTAAGAGAAAATATTGCAGCCAACAGCACAGAACAGCACAGAATTGACATTTCCTTCTCATAGTGGTTTGATCCCTGATGCCATGTGGACAGCAGCAACCATTAGTCAACTCTTTGGCTTATAACAGGCTCAAAAAATGTTTTGCATGCCTGGAATTAAAGTTTTTTTTAACGGACATCCATCCTCAACTAACAGAACCACTGGGGTCCCATCTAAAAAAAACACTAAGACCCAGCAGAAATTGGCCATCTTGTCACCTGCACTCCCATGATGCTCCATGGTTCAAATCCTTGAGTTTGAATAGTAACAATTGCAGATGGATGCCGCCAATGCTCCTGGGCAGACGTCTTTCTTCAGCAGTTTCCATCCAAACTCAAGGCTGGGACACATGGAGCATAATGTCAGCTAATTTGAATGAACGCAATTCATTTAAATAAAAAAATAAACTATTATTTTAATACTTTGTGGCATCTTATTTCCATTCCTAAGTGTATTTGCTTGAATTGATGGCTTACTAATAGATACCATATACACAATTTAACTCATATTTAAATCTTTAGTCATAATAGGATCTATCAGATATGTGTATATACCTGGTTAGAAATGTGTATATACCTGGGTAGATAATGGGATGCATATAAAAAATAGAAGATAATTGGTCTAGGTAAACTATCCTATTAGAAATGAAATATACATGTTGCTCTAACCCAGTGGTCGGGGAACAGGGGTAAATTACCCCACATGGGGTAAAAATGAAATTCCTGGGGGTAATGGACGGATTCATATGCATGCCCGGCTGTGCCGCAGGGGCTCTAAGCCGGACGCCTGCTGAGATGTTATTACCAGCGGGCGCCAGCTCCTTGTCAGCAGCGCCGCGTTAGCCGGAGGCTGGAGTTCTCTTCTGAATTCCAGCTTCCGCCTCTCTCCATGCGCACTATGGGAGAGACATCATGACGTCTCTCGCATAGTCCCGAGGAGCAGCCGGGCGGACAGGATGGCGGCGGATGCAGGAGCGGGGATTAAGGTAAGTGTTTTTTTTTTATTTGTACAAGCGGCACTACAGGGGCATTATATGGGGGCACTACTACAGGGGCACTATATGGGGGCACTACTACAGGGGCATTATATGGGGGCACTACTACAGGGGCACTATATGGGGGCACTACTACAGGGGCATTATATGGGGGCACTACAACAGGGGCATAACTATGGGGGCACTACTACAGGGGCACTATATGGGGGCACTACTACAGGGGCATTATATGGTTGCACTACTACAGGGGCACTATATGGGGGCACTACTACAGGGGCACTATATGAGGGCACTACTACAGGGGCACTTTATGAGGGCACTACTACAGGGGGATTATATGGGGGCACTACAACAGGGGCATAACTATGGGGGCACTACTACAGGGGCACTATATGGGGGCACTACTATAGGGGCATTATATGGGGGCACTACTACAAGGGCATTATATGAGGGCACTACTACAGGGGCATTATATGGGGGCAATACTACAGGGGCATAACTATGGGGGCACTACTACAGGGGCACTATATGGGGGCACTACTATAGGGGCATTATATGGGGGCACTACTACAGGGGCATAACTATGGGGGCACTACTACAGGGGCATTATATGAGGGCACTACTATATGATTTCCTTCCTTTCAAATCAAGGGGGTAACGTTGGCGTATCTAAATATATTTTGGGGTAAAAGTTCCTTGACCCCTGCTCTAATCTAACCTGCATGTGCTTTTCAATAGATTGCCCAAGAGTTTGCCGGAGTTCTGTAATCGGGCAATCCCTTCTGATTTACATGGGTGACAACCAGGGGCAGATCCAGAAAAAAATGACACGGGGGGGCACTGTGATTGACGGAGGGTGGTTGTGGGGTTTGGCCAGGTGGGGGAGATGGGGGGATATGTCCCCACATGTCTGCTGTAAATACATAGTGTCCACCTAAAGTTCTTGTGCCAAATGTTATAGCAGATGAACATTCCACTTATATTTTGAGCAGCTTAGTGATCGATGTTAGTAAGTAGAAAGGCAGCTATTAAAATTTAAAGTAGATGACCGGGGGTCTGGGGGCAGCCAAGGCACCAGACGCTTTATGGATTGTGATAGTGTGAAATTGAGTTTAGATGCATTTTCTGCACTCTGCCACCAACTGAGGCTCAAATGTTGGGCCACTTAACTTTTATTAATTTGTAACTCTTCAATGGACAAAGGACCTGATTCAGACCCGGTCGCTAAGTTGCGCTCACTCGCTGAGCGATTTTTGCCCATCTGCGCATGCATATAATTCGAAGTGCGCGTGCGCAAGCCACTGTTTGTGATCTGATTTTGGTTGCTCGTAAGCCACTATCAGATCGCTGCTTTGAGTGACAGACAGCGCCGTTTGTGGGTGGTAACAGGGGAAGGTGCTTGTGAACGGGGGAGTGGATGTGCGAACGCAGGCATGTCAGGCCGGCAAAACGCTGTTTAAAGGGCTTGCATAATTAGCAACGTAGCGTCAATGTACACGTCACCTGCATGTACTTCAGGCCGCACTGATCGCAGTGCTTGCGGCAGGGAAAGGCAACCTCAAGGGCTGCGAGCTGCTCCGATGGCTCTCGATATTACCGATTAATCCTACAATTCCCGAAGATGACATGTGTGGTGCGAATAGAAAGGGGGCGTCTTTAAACACTAGCGAATGCTCATTGCCATAGCTCACTAAGACATAGAGGGCGTCCTTACGTGACGCAGTGCGAGCGCTTAATTTAAATATCCGGCCCCTTTTTGCCTGCGAGCAAACACATCTTGCGAGCGGGTCTGAATGAGCTCCAAAGTGTGCTGATCTTACCCAGGACCTCTATATGACATTTTAGTGTCAATTTATTAACCACAACTGTTTGTGGCTAATACTGTACATCAGGATAAGTTATTCTACCTGCTGCAGAGCAAATAGGAAACTCTTACCAAACAGACAAGGGAAGTAAAGGGCAAACATTGCATTTTATGTTGAATTTCAATACTATAACACTCATCACAGAGCCACCTGAGCTGAGACATACCATTTCCATTGTAGAAGAAGAAGTAATAGTTTATTAAATGAAGATTGTCACTCCTGTAATAGTTCATCTTTAAGAGCACAGCAAATTGTAGTATCTACAGTACTTTGCCAGGCAATTACTTAATATACAATATAGTATACTGTACTTGCCTAGTTTCAGGGAGATTGTAGTTGGTAGGAGAAAGCGCCGTTGAGGGGGCGTGTGATGCTCCGCCCAAAGGGCGTATCTAGCTCCACCTATGGGTGTATTTATTGCCACTCGGGTGTTTTCTGCAGTGGCAGGGGAAAACTATAGTAGGGGGAGGTTTAATAAAGCTCGGAGAGAGATAAAATTGTGAGAGATAAAGCACCAGTCAATCATCTCCTAACTGTCATTTTTCAAACACAGACTGTAAAGTGACAGTTAGGAGCTGATTGGTTGGTGCTTTATCTCCATCCACTTTATCTCTTCCCAAGCTTTATTAAATCTCCCCCTAAGCGCAACATACTGAGTTAGCAAACATATAGGTAAAGATCTGCTGCACTCCACTACTAGGGGTTCTTGATAAGGTGCAATCAGAGTTTCAAATACAACAATTCTATGATTAATGTATTAATAAAGGTCAATTTGGAACACTACTTAATGCTGGACCATACTGCTTGATGTGGCACCAGAAAAAGCAGCCTCCAGTTAGCAAGGCAGCCCACAACAGCCTGCAAAGTACAGTATAGACATAAAATACATCCACTTGGCTACTTAAGGGAGAACTCGGCCTCAGTGAACAGCTTACAAACTACAGTAATTTATAGTTACAGGCTCAGAGACAACCCCAGAGGTCACAGGATGTTTCCCATCCCATAGTTGGAGGAAGTGCAGAGCCGTCGGTGGCATATATAGTACAAGCCCTTTCCCTTGAAGTGAAGGTCCGTCTGACACCCCCGATATGTGCTTCACAGCTCTGACCCGGGTCTCTCTGTCAGCGCTGCTGCTCCCTTTCTCCATGCACAACGATGCTGCCTGCGTCTGCATTGTGGGGGCAGGGCCACATGTCAGTATGTTCCTGGTGAGAAGCCCTGGCCAATCTCTACTAGTACAGCAGCTGGTCCGTGGCGGCCTATGCGACCGGCACATTCACTCAGGGCAGTTGGAAATCCAGAACATACAGGTGACATCCGCAACCCACCCCCATCGCATCTGCACAAGCACAGGTGCTATCTGGATTCGTGACGGGGCAGTGGGGATTCCGGAAGTTTTATATTACTTCCCGGGGAAGCAGGAGACTCTGTGGTCATCCGGGAGTCTCCCACAGTATGCGGGAGGGTAGGCAACCTTGCAATATAGTGAGCTCCATACAATGCAATATCATACCATACAGAGAACATTTTAGATTATGCCATATAAAACAACCCATCCTAGTCACTCTTATACAACACAGAGTACATCCCAATGACCGCTATAAAAGGGGGGAGATAGCTGGATTTCTCCATAAACAATGAGTTCTCAATTCCAAAACTCAAGTACCACCAACAGGTCATGTTTGTGGATGTCTTTTAATCATGCGCAGGTGAGTTAATCTACATTGCTGGGTCAGTAATTATCCCACCTGCTTCCACAGACAGATATCCTCAAAATATGACCTGGTGGGGGTACTTCACACTTGAGGCCGAGAAACACTGCCATAAAGCAATAAAAAAAAGGAGAACAACCATATAATGATAAAATAAAATGTACATAAACTGAACATGGCCTATACAAGTGATATCTTTCGGATATCAGGCAAATTTTCGCCAAGACAGACCATTAGCATAAGGTCTGCTTCTGCACAACAATTCATATAAATATGGCGATAGCCGCATTGTGTTGTGCAACGATAAACTGCAATATATTTCACAAACAAAACAAAAGAAACACCCCATAATCTCTACTCTCATCCTCGCCTCTCCTCCATTAGCTGAATTGGATCAGCCCCTATGTGTTCAAATAGATGAAATGTAATAAACACAGAGATAATTGGTATACATACAGTAATACAGACGAGCTGTATAATTTCTCTGGGCCTGATTCAAATGTGCACACTATTGCAGCCGTCGCTAAGGGGTCTATTTACTAAGCAGTGTTAGGAGACAAAGTGAAATCAGATAAGGTACCAGCCAATTGGCTCCTAACTGCCCTGTCATATGCTGTGTTTGAAAAATGACAGTTGGGAGCTGATTGGCTGGTACTTTATCTCCTTTCACTTTGTCTCCTAACACTGCTTAGTAAATAAACCCCTATGTCTTTTGCCGCAGCACGCCTACATCTTTATGCTAATGCTGTGGCCCACCGGACGCGGCGGTAATCTGCCACTATGCACACAAAGATGTACCATCGGACAATGCACCAGCCCTATGGTCGCATAGGCCGCTGATGCTAGTGCAACTGTGGCAAAAGACGCAGTCTCTAGCCGCGACACGCCTGTAATCTGGCTAGCCATTCTATTACCTCCCAGGAATGCCACTGAAATGGCGCCTCTCTGTGTGCAAATTTGTTCTGTGTCTCCTGGTGGTAATCATCAGGATGTATGTGCAATGCAGCTCTGACGCGTACGCAAACTGAAAATATTGGCCCATCTGCGTGCGGCATCAACGTAGTCCTCACCTCTGAATCAGACCCTCTGTCTTTTTGTTAATTCTGTCTAGGGAAAATCTACTAATAGTGAGAAAGTACAATAAATACAACAGTATGCTAATAATACAGACTACCTTGGATTACAATACTGAAAATAAGGCAGAAAACAGACAAAGATTAACATCCTAATGCGAAGCATGAAATATTATATAACGTGACTGTCAGCCTACTGCAGGCACACTAGACCCCCCACCCTTGGTGGTGACAACTCACACAGATGTGACAGTGAGGTACACACACGCGTGTCCCTCCAACTTTTAGAACATATTCCTCTGTCACCCACCACCCTACTTCCACTCACCCACACTCCACACTAATTCTCTCACTAGGGAGCAGATGCATTAAGCTCTGGAAAGTGATAAACTACCAGCCACTCTCCACTTTATTACTTTCCACAGCTTCATACATCTGGCTCCTCCACACCAGCTGGTGACTGTCACATAAAAAAAACAAAAACAGCTGCAGTTGCACATCGGAACCCACATGGAATCTCTGCTGAGGTGACCAGTAAGGAACAGGAAAAAACAGGAGGGAATGGGATGAACATGGAGAAATGGGAAGAACATGGGGGGGAGAGAGAACAGGGGAAGACGGGAAGAACATAGGTATATGGGAGAAAGATGAGGAAAAACATGGGGTGGGGAAAACGGGGTGAGACAGGAGGAAGATGGCGGAACAACATGGGAAGATGGAAGGAAATTGAGCAGATGGGAGGAACAGGGGGGTAGGGTAGGAACACAGGTGGAGACAGGGGGAACATGGGGGGGGGGAGAACATGCGGAGGTGGGAGGAAAGGGGAAAAAGAAGTCCAAAACACAATAAAAAAAAAAACATGGAGTAACGGGAGGAACATGGGGGAGGGAGAACAGGAGGAGATGGGAAGAAAAGAGGTATATGGGAGGAAGACGAGGAATAACAAGAGAAAATGGGAGGAAAACAGAGTGAGAGGAGGAAGATGAAGGAACAACTTGGGAGGATAGGGGGAAAACAGGGTGAGATAGAGGGAAGATGGAAGAACAAAATGGGAAGATGGGGAAAACAGGGTGAGACAGGAGGAAGACGGAGGAACAACATGGGAAGATGGGAGGAAAATGAGCAGATGGGAGGAACAGGGTGGAGGGGTAGAGTCGGAACACAGGTGGAGACAGGAGAAACATTGTGGGAAAGAACATGCAGAGGTGGGGGGAAAGGGGAAAAGAAAAGTCCAAAACACAAGCAAAAAAATGACATGATATGAAGCTGTGTTAAGTTTACATCTTGTACCTGATTTCATAGGTTCTGGAGTCAGGATTGTTGAAGGCTGAAGCTGGCACACCTGGCAGCTATGTCAATGTGTGGTGCACACATTATGGGGGAGTTGAAAAGCTCCCGCATTGCCCACATCCATTCCTCAGTAGTTACACAGCAGTGACCATAACTGCAAGTACAGTCATCCCGGGGGCGGGGCAGGATGGAATAGAGGAGCAGCAGGAGCTCCAGGAAGCGGTGGCGTGCTGGCGCTACTGTGAGTGACTGGTCCCATGAAGGAAGCAAACCAATATTGGGACAGTCACAAATTGACCGAGCACCGTTCATTAAGTCACTAGCGGAGAGTCGCAGCCCGTGGTCGGGGGCGGAGCCTCGGACAGGGGGCGGAGCATCAGATGGCCACCCACTGCTGGCATGTTGCTGTAGCAGGAAAATTAATTCCTGTCTACACAGCAGATCAATCTCAACTCTGGTTCCTCCCAGCGCTGTGCTCGCTTAAAGAGCCGCAGCGGGCGCAGCAATTGAGATTAAAAAAAAAAATCCTGAAAATGACAGGGGGGGGGGGGGCACGTGTCTGGGTGCCCCTCCCCTGAATCCGCCTATGGTGACAATAACTGATGTTCTGCTCTCTCTGATCTAGCACCACTGAATAAATATCTGATCCCACACTGGCAATAGTATGTAAAGTCTTCATCATACTTCTTTACTGCTTCCAAAATTGCTTTATGTAGCATCGCTCTGTTCCAATGTTGCCACGAATTGGACAGAATAATCTTACTTTATTTTTAGCTTTCAAAGTTTTTTGCGAATTACAGCATGCATTTCAGGTCAGCAATTGATTTTCTGTAGACATAACAAAGCCACAACATACTAAACTGAAGCTGAAAAATAACCTTTAAACTTCACTGAATTTACTCTGGTGGAAATGTCAAAATCAGCAACAAATCCCCTAACTTTCATCTCTGTTATCTCAATAATTAACATCTAAATGACACATAAATGTATAGAATCCTTCCACTGTATGATTAGTCTCTCCAAGTTCTTACTCTTTGCAAACCGCTACCATACATGTGATTGGCAGTGTTTTTCTTTATTAATATTGCTTTAATGAACATTATCAATTATTATCCCTTAGTATATAGCATGGTGTAATAAAACACAGATGTGCTATGACACACAGGACAATGTTATTGTTGGCGCATTCATGATATCTGCACCATGTCAGTCAATAAAACTGAATTTTACATAAAGCAATAATGGTGTAATTAAAAACAAATGCGTTTGTTTAAATATTGTGATGGTCTTTGTACAAGAAAATGATTAAAGGAATACAGAAATGTACATTGCAAAACTTGAGAAAATCAACCCTGAAGCATAATGTTGGCGCACATATTGAGACCACACAGTGTAAATAAAATATTACAGATGATCACAACTCTTTTGAAGTCAAGGAAACATCATCAGAGATTAAGGACCTTGTTTTCTTTACTTGGGGGAATAGAGGAGAGTGGCTGCAGAAAAGACTGTTCCTGCAGTGACTTGCCATCATCTGTTCTGTTACTGCCTAATACAGCAAGTTAAAAAGACACTTTTGGGTTTAGTGTCTAACCCTTCTGGGGATTAAAGGGACAAGAGAAACGTGTTTTTATGGCACTTTATTTTCTGTTCCTACTTGACCTGCCGTGACATTTTCAAGCACAATCTGTAAGACTTTGTGGTGCTGTATCAAAAATAAGCCTGCAGCATGGAAGGGGATTATTTGGGGAAGAACTCAACTTTCAAAGCCCACCGGCTGCCTATTCCTAGTAGTGGAAATTGGCAAGTGGAAGCGAAAATCATTTTCTGGACTACGTGCTTGTACTAAATTACAACTTTGCATCAATACTGTTACGCGTGCGACAGTATGAGAGTTGAGAATGTTCATTTGGAACAAAGTGCTTTAAAGGCCAATAAATACTGTAAGATGATCTAATATCAAGAAGGCTCTTGTAACATTTACAACATATGTTAGTATATATGTAAATGGACTCTTATTTTTACCAACTATTTGGCAATGTATTTACATTTAATTATGCAGATGATTACAAGCTATTGTACACCTAATTCAGATTGAGAGAGACCCACTTTGCCCTTTAATAGACCTAAAGGAAGAAAGTCTGCTGAACATAGGAGAAAAAGCTTGTGACACAATAACATGATGGGATGATGCAGTGTTGGCCTCATAATAACCAGAATTTACCAATGAAAAAGTGCAAAAAACAGCATATTTCCACCAATATGCAGAGCTCAAAGATGCGTTCCTGTTAGTCCAGCTCAGCGTATTGTACTAATAGGTTCTGAGCCGCAGATCACCAGTGCTATCACTCTGCAGATAGTTCAGATCAACAATAGTAGATAGAAAAAGCATCTGGTATAAGCCAGGGACACATCATAGACAATTATGTGCCACTTGTGCTCATAACTGGAAACAATTTATTTTATGTGCAACTGCTATTAGGCATCAATTAAATTACAAAACCTCTCCAATACAGCAGAAACAACATGTCTCGTGTATGTCATAGGATGGCACCTTTCCAACAAGACAGTTTGTCGAATTTCTACTCTGACAGAGATGCTCCAGTCAACTGTAAGTGCTGTTGTTGTGACGTGGAAACATCCAGAAGCAACAACAACTTTGCGTGAAGTGATAGGTCAAACCAGCTCAAAGAAGGGGCCCGCATATACAGATGTGGCCAGCCTCATCTCTGCCGTGATGTGCCCGCACATGTGCACGCATCGCGGCAAAGCGCAGCATACGCCAGGCTGCGAGCACTTGCAGTCGGTGATTACCTCATTAAAGTCTATGGTGTGCGTGTACATATACACGCGCACGCCATTGATGGAAGCACGCTAGTCGCGTCAGCCATGCTAGATGAGCGTGGCTACATCAGTAAATAGTCTGTCCTGGGTCACATTTCTCACTACTGCGTTCCAAACTACCTCTGCAAGCAACATAAGTACAAGAGCTGTTATTCGGGTTCCTTGTGGATTAGGCTTCCATGGACAAACAGCTGCACAAAAGCCTTAGATCACCATGCACAATGCTAAACATTGGCTGGAGACATTTGGACTATGGAGTAGTGGAAAGTAACTGGCAGTCAAATAGATTACTATGCATTTAGGGGATGCCTGGAGAATGTTTCTTGTACAAATGCTGCCAACTGCAAAGTTTGATGGAGGAGAAATAGTGGTCTGGAGCTGTTTTTCATGGTCTGACCTGGGCCCTTTGAAGGATTTTCTTAATGTTACAAGATTCTATGACACTCTAGAGAGTTATGTGCTTCCAACTATGTGGCAATAGTTTGGGGAAGGCTCTTTTCTGTTTCAGCGTGACAATGTCCCTGTGCACTAAGCAAACAATAAATGGTTTGAAGCCCATTGAACGCCTTTGAGATGAATTAGAACTGAGAGACAGGCCCTATCATCCAACATTAGTGCCCAACCTCAGTAATGCTCTTGCTGGTTAATGGTTGTGAATGCCTGCAGCCATTTTCAAAGTCTAATGGAAAACTTTGGCAGAAGAGTGGAGGCTTTTATTGCAACAAAGATGGGACCAACTCCATGTTAATGCTTATGGTTTTGGAATGAAATGTTCAACAAGAACATCTAGATAATGGGGCCAAGCTCTGGAAATCTAACTTCTGAAAACAGCCATTTTGGGTTTAATAAGTTCTCAAGTGCAGAGCATTGTTAGCATTGATGTAAATTCATTGCTAAGAACTGGCTGTAGCACTTGGCTGTCTCAGGTCTACTACTATAGCACATATTTCCATAAGACATTGGGCCTCATTCAGAGGCGGTCGGAGGATGCAAGCGGTCGCTCAGAAACTGGGCGGCCGCCTGCATCCTGACCGCCCGCCTCTGTTGCGGTCGTTAGGCTGTGGGTTAACACTCACAGCTCTAACGACTGCTCCGGTGATGGTCGCGATGGTGTCAGAGACCATCACGACCATCGGGGCTTACGACGAGACCCTAGGGTAGGGTCTCCCTTGTCGTAAGCCCCGGAGAGCTTCTCGCTCTGTCTGAGCCGGAAGCTCTCCACTGACATCACTAGTGATGTCAGTGGGGCCTCCCCCAAACGGTAGGCGTTCCCATGGGAACGCCTCCGTTTGGGCTGCCACCCCCCCGGCCCGCCTTCCAAACATCGACAGCTCGCCCCCTTTGGATCGAGCCCCGCTACGACCGGCGCTGTGGGCATGGGCGGCGTGTGTTCAAGGGGGCGTGGCCTCGCTGCAGGCACAATTGCGTCCCGCCCGTGCCTGCAGCCTGTGACATCGAGGCCTGAGTCTATATAGACTTAGGTTCCTGGCATCCTCGTGAAGTAGGGTGGCCATCTTTTGCTGGGGCCATGGGACAGGAGGAGGGAGGTCCCGAGGTACCCTGGCATTCAAGGGAGGGGAGCATGGCAGCTGCTATGAGCTGCAATTTGTATATTATTGGGAAATACCCATGTAAGGGGTCCATTGCAAAATGGCCCTAGGCAATAAGGGGTCTTAAACAGAGAAGCCCCTTGTAAAAGCGTTCAATAGGGGGAGTCACCCCCACAGTGCTGCAGACGAGCTGCAGATACAGGAAAGCCTATAAGAAGTAAAGAAGGCCCCTTAAAGTAGCCCCACATGAGAAGGGGAAGCCCTGCACAAGGAGGGATCCCTGGGAGAAACATGAGTTGTCCTGTGATACTAAAGAGAGACCCCCAGCGGAAGATAAGAGGGGCAGAGCTGTGTGACTGTGGCATGCCTGCAGTGAGGCAGGAGTGTGCAGTGGAGAGAGCTCCTGTACAGTGTGACCCCTGCAGCAGACCAGTGAAGAATCTCCTGTGAAGAGGGTGAGTGTCTGCATAATGCTGGATCCCTGGTTGATAGCCCCTGGAGAAGTACCCCATAGTGACGGAGGGGCCAGTGCAAGATGACTGCATGGCTAGAGGTGAGTCCCATTAAAGAAGTCATGAGTAACCATATACTTATGTATAATAGACCAGTAGTGCAAGGGTTAGCGGCCTAAAGAAATTTGCCAGTATGTCAGATGAAAAAGTCCCTGGATTGTGGTATGTGTACTACAGTCCCCGGATATACCGGACATTAGTATGCCTGAAGAAGGTGTATGCGAGGTGATGGAAGGAGAGAGGGTCTTTGTGTAATAGGGATGTGCCGCACGTTAGCAGTCTCTCTTGAGGATTAAGACGAGTGCGATGTATTTCGGATCTGGGGTCCACTGTATGCTGTGTGAAGTATTTGGTGAACTGACTTGCGGTAGAACTACTGAGCTCAGCAACACTGGGTATGTGCTACCATTTCACTGCTGTGTCACTTGTGTAAGACTATGCTGGAGGTGTTAGTTTGGAGTGGAACGTAACCAATCTGTAACTGTTAAGCTAAAAATACAGCATTTACAATCTGCTGCAAGTATTGTGCTGGAGGAAGTTGGCAAAGTAGAGCTTGTAACCATTATGCTTACTGTGCTGGAGGAGTGTAAATAATGTTTTCCTGTTCTTGCATCATGAGATGGCCTGGCGTACAACATTTCTTTATTGCACTGCATCTGTTGTCCACATGTGTTCCCTCCACCAGGTACTTTGTGCTAAGCACCCATGTATTCGGGGGCCCTGCTGGTCATGGACGCCATACCCACGCCATAGTCGGAGCAGAGGAGAGTCACCGCGAAGGGGTGAAAGACAGTACATTCAGGTACTCCGAATAAGTGTAATGCAGTACCAGTTGGGTTTCACACATACATACACAAAGACCATACTTGTCTACTCTCCCCAAACAGCCTGTGATCTCGGCATTGTATAGTGGGAGGTGGGCCATGATGGCGCAACTGTACCACCACACCCCCGCACCGCCCACCTATGCCACTGCCACACTCCCTGCTGTGCCAACCTGGTAGCGATAAAATCGGCAAGTATGACACAGACATTCATACATACATGTTGGTATTTTAGCTATAACATACATTATAACATACAATTGCATTGGTATTGCTTAACTTTCAGACCTGTACTATGAAGTAAAGCATATCAGTTAGGAATCAATGACAAGACCACGTCTTACTAACTTTCCATGTAGACATGTGTTGTCAGTCTTATTTCTATTTCTATTCCATTTCTAGTCAATACATATTATTTGTATTCTGAAAATTTCTCATACAATGACTATGAAGCTAGTTGTTTATACCACAAAGTGTTTTATATTGTATCACACATTGACTATAAAAGGAAAGTCTCCTTGCTATTGTCAGTTGATTGAGCTTCACTGCTTTAGCCGGGGTATAAAACAACGACTATACGGAGGGATTAGCAGAAACGCAACAATCCATGACATTGATTGGCAGTTTTTCAAAATTACAGCCCCATACTTCCAAAACTTGGTAAACCCAAAGCTTATTAATATGCACTACATAATAAAAGAGGAAAGGAGCGCTATGTTCAGGAGGGAGGTAGGCTTGCAATAAAACAAACAATGCTTGATAAAGGCAGTCTTAGTCTCTCAATCAAACATCTGGGATTCAGAGAATGCTTTCTAGTAACCAATGAGACAGCACAACAGGATTCTCTATAATCTCAGTTGTAAAATGTGGTCCACGCTCTGTAGAACAAACAGATTGCAAAGGGGAGCAATAAAAACAATTTTAGGTTTATTAGACTAAGTTAGGGGGCAATTCAGTGTATAATAAATCTTCACACATGGTGGATTTAGTAAAAAGAACCTTAACTTGCGAAGGGAGAAACAAAATTACAATTTCATATGCAAATATGTGACTATAAAGGAAATCTAGATCTTACTTTAAAGTTGGAAGTAGCTATGTTATATGTGTTACTTATGCCTTATTTGTAATAAAACGACCTGCAGTGACATTAGTATGGAGAACAAAGCAGTGTTTCTTACCGACAGATGTAGTTTTTCACGAAAACTACTCCAATTGCCCTTTAATACATTCATGTGATACTAAAATAATGTGTAAAGGGTGATAAAACACTCGTTTTCACATTATTTTTGTAAAAAAATGTTCTTAAATATGCCCCATAATACTAAGGTGAAAAAATGTACAAAATCCCTAATCTTTTTATAATTAGCTTAATTTGGCCAATAATTACGTCATTTTTGGGGTGAAAAAATGAAATGCGTTGGAAAATGAGTTTAAAGTTGTGGGTCTGGTATTTTGGGGTCTATATGGATGGGACATGTTTTAAACATTGCAGGTTGCTGCACCAGGTGTATATTTACCATTTTTTAAAAGTGCACTTTTAGGACACAAAAATATACATGCACCCATTTTCATGTACCCCTAATTTAACTTGCTTTTTATTGTTTTTCCAATGTTATACAAATATACATATAACAGCCATTTAATACAATTTAATCACCCTAAAGTGACTTCCTATGTCAGTTAGCCTTTTTATGGGGTACAGACAGATTTTCCCAAATCTCGCTGTATTTTTTGCTAATTTCTCCACTAACAGTGTTCGTGTGAATGCATTTTCGCGCCTTTTGTAATACGATAGTGCAAAAAACAGGTGCGCACATAGAGAAAATATATGAAAATATCATGCCAATACACGCGAATTGTGCGAAAAACTTCTGCGACATTAAGTTTTCACTTTTTCGCGGCTAATTGGATATGGGGCAGCACAGACGTTGTAATGGTTAGCATTACTGCCTCACAGCACTGTGGTCGTGGGTTCGATTCCCACTACGGCCCTAACTGTGTGGAGTTTGTACATTCTTCCTGTGCTTGTGTGGGTTTCCTACGATTGCTCCGGTTTCCTCCCACACTGAAAAAATATACTGATAGGTTAATTGGGTCCCAAAAAAAATTACCCCTAGTGTGTAAGTGTGTGAGCATGTGGTAGGGAATATAGATTGTAAGCTCCATTGGCACAGGGACTGATGTGAATGGTAAGATATTCTCTTTAAAGCGCTGCGGAATATGTGTGCACTGTATAAATAACTGGTAATAAATAAATAAATAAATATGGCCCTTTGTGTGTGGCTAGGGTTGATGCCCAGTACATTGTAATACAAAAATACTATTCCAATACAAAACTAACTGAATTAAGAACAATACCTTTAGTTGCAGGTAGCCCCCTGATAAGTATGAATACTGCTTCCCATTCACTGATCTGACAGCAGTGGATGTATTTTCCATTGTACTCACACCAATGTTCAGCTCTTAAGGCAAATCACCGCGGGATAAATACATGTAATATCAACTGTGCTATTAACTGTTCACATTAGTAACTGTGTGAAAGTAATTGTTCCAAGTTGAATATAACAGGTTAAGTATTAGGCAGTCATTGAGTATTTCAATTTTAAAAAAAATTGTAATGTGTTGTATAATTTATCATTTTGTGCCATGCAGAACATTTTATTTTTGTGCATACGAGTGAATGAAGTACAATGTTCTGCATGCATGGTGTGAGAGAGGACATGGGGAAAGCCAAATGTACTAATGGCGATGTGTAACAGATATGGTTCTCCCTAGCTAATAGGGATCTAATAAGGATAGAGCTGCAAACCAGAAGCAATTATTGAACATAACAATCAGGGGTGTATCTAGGGGTCTGAGTGCCCCTGGCAAACTAAGGGACTAACACCCCCCTCCAATGACTGCTTCTACTAAATAAAAAAAATAACACACACTGGGGGTAGTTTAATTCACACACGTGAAGTAATAGGGAGAGTATAATTTTTATTTCTCTTTTTAAAATATATATATATATATATCTTTTATAGAACTTACTCTATTGCAAACCACTATATATAAATTTATTTAAGCAAAAAAACACAGGAAAAGCTTGAAAACATTGAATCAAAAACAAATAAAATGCATTATTGGTAACATAATTTCCATATATTCAAATTGGGCTTTCTATACTGTATTACACTTTTTAACAACTGATACCTACACTCTAGCATTAATTTATTGGGATGATAACTCACATGAATCTTTTATATCGTCCCACAAAAGAATAAAGACAGTCCATATGGATCATGTTTTATCCCTAACATGGGGTAAGCCACAACTTATAAAGATCATAGCCAGTTCCCCAACCTGAAAAAAAAAAAAATGATTACACTTACACTGGGGGTAGTTCAAGTTACATGCCTGTAGAAATAGGGAGACAATATATATATATATATATATATATATATATATATATTATATATAATATATATTTTCAGTTATAACACTTACTACATGAAAAAAACTGTTTATTAATTTCTATATATCAACAACACAGGAAAAGAGGGCATCAATAACAAACAAGATGCATTGTGGGCAAGATAATTTGCATATATGCAAATTACCTTGCGAATAGAGCCTTGTGATTGATGTGGTGCTTGCACTCTTTTCCTGCACAGTTAACATATTGGAATTAGTGAGTGGTGATTGGTATATGTTGGGTATTGTGGGGGAAGAGATATTAGGGATTAAAATAAAAGAAAATTACTCTCCCTAATGTTAAATGTTTCTGATATAAAGAGACATATAAGAACGCTAATACATGCTAGCAATCAGTGGAGAACACTGTAAGAGCAGAGGAGACAGACGATCATGTATTAGTGATGTTGGGCTGAAACAGTGCCCCCCTCTGCCTGCACCCCTAGAAAGGGCCGTCCAGGCCAATAGGAAGATACACCCCTGGTAAGAATCCATACCCCAAGCACCTTTAAAACATTAATCAGGAAAAAACTCAACCACAAGGGTCTGTAGATACTTGTTGCCTTTTGGATATCAGTTAATTAAATACAATAAGAAGTGTAAACAGCCTAATAATGAGAGATAATTCATCCCTACATAAGCTAGTGTACTTCTGGCTTTACTAGTCTTTCCAGTGACATATGCAGGGGGGGTTCTAAGTACCCTGAAACCCCCTAGACTAACCACAATCGGAATCCACATCCCCTCGCGATGTAATGCCATGATTCCAATACACCCACATGTAGATGTGGCCTAATTCTGTTAATCGCTTGGCCCCGCCCCCAACAGGAGCTGCTGCAAAGCACCTAAAGTAAGTGTAAGTTATATATATATATATATATATATTGAAGTGCCAAAAGTCATGAGATAGATGTCTAGTTTCGTGTAGGACCCACTCTAGCCCAGCAAAGTGCGGCCACTTAACATGGCATTGATTCCACAGGTGGACACAAGACCGCTGGAGAGATGTTGACCCATATCATCTGGATAGCTACCCACAGCTCCCTGATATTTTTAAGTACAGGATCTTGGGTGCGAATGGACCTCTCCACCATGTCCCATAAATGCTCGATTGGGTTCATGTTGGGTGAATGTGGTGGTCACACCATTCATTGGAACTCTCCAGAATGTTCCTTGAACAAATTCTAGACAACTTGGGACCTAAGACATGGTGCATTATCCTGCTGGAATATTCCATCGTTGTATGGGTACATGAAGTCTATGAAGGGCTGCAAATGGTCATCAACCAATGCAATGTAGCGTTACTGGTCAATGATGTTTTAAGGTAGACCAGCAGACCCAACCCATGCCAAGTGAACACACTTCACACCATTATGGAACCATCACCAGCCTGCCCGGTGCCTTGACAACTGGGGTCTATGGCCTCATGTGGTCTGCATCACACCCCAACCCCATCATCAGTCCGAAACAACTGGACCCGTGACTCATTGGACCATGCCACATGTTGCCGGTCCTCCAGGGTCCAATTAGCGATGTCACGAACCCAGGTACAGCGCTGTGTCTGGTGTCATATGTCACGAACCCAGGTACAGCGCTGTGTCTGGTATCACATGTCACGAACCCAGGTACAGCGCTGTGTCCGGTGTCGTAGAGTTAACAGGGGCACTGTGATGGGTCTTCTGCTCCAATATACAGCAACATTAAATCTGCACTGACCTGCTGGATATGCGTCTGCTACCTCCTACATTGAATGATGATATGATTTGAGCCAGTATCGCTTGTCTGTTACCACGGACAATTCTGGCCAGACGCTGCTTGTCTCGATCATAAAGCACCCGTGGTCAGTCACTGCGCTGTCTGCAGTGGGTGGTAATGCCTTCCATGAGGTATTCCCGGTACACAAGTTAAACCATAGATTGAGGAATTTTGAATGTCCGCACAAATTTGAAAAATGGAATGTCCCATCATTCTGTCGCCTGATAATTCACGTCGCCTTGCCATGAGCAGCCTAACCAGTGTTCAAACTGACTTACGAGATGTCAGATTACAACTGATGCAGGTACGGGCATTTCCAAGATGTCACAGTACAGTGCCGCCACCTACCATTACTTTTACATACTGCTATCCCATGACTTTTAGCATTTCAGTGTGAATCTATCTATCTATCTATCTATCTATCTATCTATCTATCTATCTATCTATCTATCTATCTATCTATCTATCTATACGGGATGTAGTCTAAAGGTCTCAGAATGTCAATAGGTGAAACGTTGATATTGTCAGAATGTGGACATTCGGGTTAGGCTACAGGTGGGGTTGGGGGGGTGGAGTATAGCATTAGGCAGTAGAGGGAGAACTACTCACCCGACCGCCGGAGGACTGACCCAGAAGTCACAGTTAAATGACCACTGGGATCCTGAAGACACTGCCGCAGCCGTCGAGAGCAGGTAGGTAACTGCTCAGCCACTTGAGACAATATGTCGACATTCTAACATGTCGACATTTATTACTGTCTACATGATGAATGTTGACATGGTCAACGTCGACATGATAGTATATATAAAGTGTATTAGTAAATGAGCATGTCAATGGCTCAGCATTGACATGCTCAATTACTGATACACTTTATATATACTGCAGTGCCATGCATGGTGTATTCTTTTACATACACCTCACAGGATCTCTATACTATATAGCACGGGCATGCAGTGAGTTGCGTTTATTACAGGGGAGTGCCGGATTATTGTGGAAATTATATATATACAACTCCAGTTATGGCCGCACTCAGGTAACAACAAAGACACGCAGTCGCAGGTGTAAACGTCAACGTTTCGATGCCAGTTTTAATGCATCATCAGGATATAAACGAACAGTAAAAATAGTACATTCCTTTATACCATCACCAACACCTAGTGCATGCCTCCGGAACCCGGTGTGTCGCGCCCACTAACGTCAACACCCTCCGCCCGTTGCCATGGCTACAATAATAACAAATAGCAACATGTGGTGTCATAGGGAACCAATGTAATCCAAATGCAATACCAGACTCTAATATAATAAATAGCCCCATTATACATAAACACTGACAAATATCGAAAGAGTATCTATAAGAAATGCATATAAAAATTGCATATAAAAATAATTATCTATAAATACGATTCATCAGAAAAGTTATCAAAATATATATAGTCCCGGAGTCTCACATCACATGTTCAACATCCGAAATAAACATTTAGATATTATGCTACATCAATTGCTATTATGAGTATGTTAAATATTCATTACAAAATAAACATAAGCCAGATAAGCATCTATAATCTAATGCGCAAACCACTTCTATCATATTGCATCATCGATTTACACGATAAGGTCATAAAAAGCTTTGTAAACCCAACCCACCATTAAGCCCCCTGGGAACAAGGGCCCCCGCTATGTATCCATCTCGACTCTCACTGGAACAGTCGCCTAGAACGGTCCCCTCCCCTAGCCAAGGGAGGTATATGGTCAATAATCATATATCTCAACACCGTCAGGCTGTGATCAGCCTGTGCAAAATGACGTGCCACAGGCTGATCACTGTGATCCGAAAGAATGGCCGACCTAATCGCTGAGCGATGGAGTGCCATCCGGTCTCGAAGTTTCCTATCTGTCTTCCCTATATAGTATAAGTCACGAGGACATTTAATCATATATACTATATACCTGGTTGTACAGTATAATCATTATCTGATAAAATATCTCTTACCACTAAAAGGGTGGCAGAAACTGTCACCCGCAATAAGATAATTACACGTAGAGCAATTTAGGCACGTCATTTTCCACAGGCTGGTCACAGCCTGACGGTGTTGAGATATATGATTATTGACCAAATACCTCCCTTGGCTAGGCGACTGTTGCAGTGTGAGTCGAGATGGGTCCATAGATTGGGGACCCTTGTTCCCAGGGGGCTTAATGATGGGTTGGGTTTACACTGCTTTTTATGACCTTATCGTGCAAATCAATGATGCAATATGATAGAAGTGGTTTGCCCATTAGATTATAGATGCTTATCTGGCTTATGTTTATTTTGTAATGAATATTTAACATACTCATAATAGCAATTGATGTAGCATAATATCTAAATGTTTATTTCGGATGTTGAACATGTGATGTGAGACTCCGGGACTATATATTTTGATAACTTTTCCGATGAATCATATTTATAGATAATTATATTTATATGCATTTCTTATAGATACTCTTTCGATATTTGTCAGTGTTTATCTATAATGGGGCTATTTAGTATATTAGAGTCTGGTATTGCATTTGGATTACATTGGTTCCCTATGACACCACATGTTGCTATTTGTTATTATTGTAGCCACGGCAACGGGCAGAGGGTGTTGACGTCATCAGTGGGCGCGACACACCGGGTTCCGGAAGCCGGAGGCATGCACGAGGTGTTGGTGATGGTATAAAGGTATGTACTATTTTTACTGTTCGTTTATGTCGTGATGATGATGCATTAAAATGATGATGCATTAAAACTGGCATCGAAACGTTGAAGTTTACACCTGCGACTGCGTGTCTTTGTTGTTAACTGAGTGCCGCCATAACTGGAGTTGTATATTTGATTTCCATCTTTGGACTCTCATTATATGTATGGGAGTGTCACCCAACTGGTATATATATATATATATATATATATATAGTATAGAAAAAGAAGAGAGAAGGGGGCGCTATATCGTGCATGAATCAATTTATTACAAACATAAATATCCACGTCTCCAAATACAAGAGGATGGACTCGTACCAATTTAATACATACTGTGGGCTGGATACCACATGATTTTTACTGCACCCATATGGCAGAACTCCGTCCCGGCTACTGATCTCCTTGGTCTCCACACCGCTCAATGAGCCCGCTCAGTATCGCGATCGGTTGAACCTCCGAAACTTCTCACCACAAGGAGGACGCCAGAGGGTGAACACACTGCGTCAGTCAGGCCACACACTAACGCGTTTTGTAATCCACTTCGTCAGAGGGCTGGCATAGCTGACGCTCTACCTTCACTATAAGATCACACTGAGCCAATCACTGAGGAGCTCAGTCAGCTCATTTACATATATAAACAAACGCTCTTATCAGCGTATAACTCAGTGATACTGTGATCACAAATGGCCTCTCACAAATTAAAATTACAGTTCAAAAACAGCAAAATGCAGATTTTACATAGCAACAGTATGCCTTTCAACCGTACAGTTTAAATTTTTTTTACTAAAATACATCATAATATATATCATCTATTACAATTATATATATTTACTCCCAACAATTTATGTTTGGTTGTTGGCAAAAAAGCTCTTTAAAAACTTTTTACAAATTTAGATTGATTGGTTTTATATCTATTTTACACATCCAATCCTAAAAAACACAATCTAAACATTTGTTTATAGACATGGCAGCTTCCACTTGCTAGACATATTTTTCCTTAAAAAATAGTGCGGCATAGTTATGTATATACTGCCGTTTTATAGTTATGACTAAAAAATGCTGTATACACTATATACAATGATTAATATAATGGCAGTTAATAATTCTACATATATATATATAATCCATATCCAATCTAAAAAAATACACATTAGAAATTCTTATTAGTGAACTTAACAGCCCTTACTCATGTACCATATTTTCCATTAAATAGACAATTGAGGATTTAATGTAGAATATAAATTGAAGCCAGGGTCTACTCTATAAAGGGGGTGATTTCATAACCTTCATTCAGGCCGCTAGGCACTTGGGTATTGAGGGTAATAATCCAAAAGGTTTCTCTCTTTGTTAGCTCTCTTTCCCTATCTCCCCCTCTTTTCAGTTTACCCACCACTTCAATCCCCTTAAAAGTGAGTCCCATTACATTACCATTATGACAAGCTTTAAAATGACGAGGTAGACTCATGATTCAAAACCCCATTTTTTATATTCCGAACGTGCCCCATTATACGGATCTTCAATGGTCTTTTTGTCTTACCAATATATATATTAACTTACACGGACAGGTAATCATATATACAATATAAGTAGAGTTACAGTTAATATAATTATTTATTGTATATTCTTTCCCTGAGATTCCATGGAATTTTTTCGCTTGCCTTTCTCCATAACTACACATTTTACAACCTCCACATGTATAAAAGCCCTTGATCTCACAGACTGATCTTTTGGGTTCTTCTTTTGATCCCACCGATTCAAGTAAACTTTTGGATACATAAGATTTAAATTTTTTGTGCCCTTTTATACACTATATTCGGACATTCAGGAAGGAGAGGAGATAAAATAGGATCTAGTTTAAGTATATGCCAACTTTTCCGAAAAATCTCTTTTATACTTTTTTCTTGACTATTATACTGCGTAACAAATGGACAAAAATTTTTTTTCCTTTTGAATTTTCTTCTTTTACCTTATATGTCCTTCTCTAGATCTCTCTCTGGCTCTATTGTTTGAATTATCAATCAAGTATTTTGGATAACCCCTTTTCTCAAATCTCTCTTCATATACCTTTGCCTGTTTATCGAATTTTTCTAGGCTTGTACAATTCTCCTGAGTCTAGAATATTGAGAAAAAGGAATGTTCTTTTTCCATACAGGATAGTGACAGCTGGTGAAGTCCAAATAGCTATTGCTATCAACACTCTTAAAATGTGTAGAGGTATGAATTTCATCTCCTGCACCAGTATTTTCTATATTCAGGACCAGATCTAAAAATTCAATCTTTTTATTGTCAATTGTGTGAGTGAATTTTAGATTATAGTTATTCCTATTAATTAGGTCCATGAATACTGAGAATTGTGTTTCCTCTCCATCCCATATTATTAATATGTCATCTATAAAACGTTTAAATAAAATAATATGTTCCATGACTTCCCCTATAAGTATCTCAGATTCCCATTCTCCCATATATATCTTAGCTAGACTCGGTGCACAAATCGTGCCCATAGCTGTCCCACACGTTTGGACAAACCAATCATCTAGAAAAGTGACATAATTATATTTCAATACAAACAATAGACACTCACAGATAAAGTCTATCTTAGTTCTCTCCATATTTGGATCTTTTTCTAAGGCCTTTCTCACTGCATTTATACCTTTATCATGTGGGATTGATGTATATAGAGATGTTACGTCTATTGTACACCATTTATATGTATCACACCATTTTATTTTATTTATAATCTGTAATATATGTGTTGAGTCTCTCACATAGGATTCTAATTCAATCACATATTTTTTTATATATATATCCACATATTCTGAGATTCTAGAAGTTAATGACGTTATTCCAGCAATTATTGGTCGTCCAGGGGGTCTAGTTAGATGTTTATGAATCTTGGGTATCTGATAAAATGTTGCAATTTTAGGGTATTCATTGTAAAGATAATTATACTCTTCTTTTGTTATACATTTATTTATTAATCCTTTTGTGAGGAGCAGGTTCAAATCTTTTAAATATTCTTGAGTTGGGTCTTTATCCAGTTTTTTATAAGACTCTACATCATTTAATAGTCTATAAGATTCAGACGTATAATAATCCCTATCCATTATTATGATACCTCCCCCCTTGTCCGCACTTTTTATTATTATCTCATGATTACTTGCCAGATTTTTTAGGGCATCCATTTCTCTTTTTGTGAAATTCCTCTGCCTATCTTTCAATGTAGTACCTAAACCTTCAATTTCTTTTTTTACCATTTGAGAGAATAACTCCACATAAGCGCCCTTAGATTCGATTGGATAAATGGTACTTTTTGGTTTTAATCCAGAGCCAACAGCCTCAGTATCTTTATTTTGTCCTTCCCAGTTGTTAATAATTGCATCAGACTTCCTTAGAAAGTGTCTTTTAAGTGTTAGCTTTCTAATATATAGATTCAAATCAATGTAAAGATTAAATTTATTAAAGGCACATGATGGGGCATAGGATAAGCCTTTCTCCAGTACTTTATTCTTATCAGATGTTAACTGGTATTTGGATATATTAAAAATACCTGTTTTTATCCCTGAATCTACATGGTCATCTTTTTTGGAGCTCTTTTTGGTAGCTCTTTTGCCTCGTGGTCTCCCCACCTTCGTTTTATCCCTAAAGGGGTTTGATTTCCTAAAGTCTGATGTTGATAATGTGGGCGGCTGAATTTTTCTAAAAAATTCCTTGGTGAGTTGGTGTCATCTAGTCCCATTGTCAGAGATTCAAATCTATTTTTATGCACAAAATTTCCTACAATCGATTTTTTAGGGATATAGGACCCTCCCCTTTGTGGGAACTCCCAATTTCCTTTATAACCGGGTCTCAACTCTCTTTCATTATGAATATAGCTTATTTCCTCATTTCTATTCCTATGGGATGAATTACTCTGATCTCTCCAGTTTTTCTTTTCTCCTCTATATGGGGAATTTTTAAGATTTTGTACCCTCTTATTTTGTTCCCAAAAAGGGGTGGAAATTTTGTGCATAAAAATAGATTTGAATCTCTTGACAATGGGACTAGATGACACCAACTCACCAAGGAATTTTTTAGGAAAATTCATCCGCCCACGTTATCAACATCAGACTTTAGGAAATCAAACCCCTTTAGGGATAAAATGAAGGTGGGGAGACCACGAGGCAAATGAGCTACCAAAAAGAGCTCCAAAAAAGATGACCATGTAGATTCAGGGATCAAAACAGGTATTTTTAATATATCCAAATACCAGTTAACATCTGATGAGAATAAAGTACTGGAGAAAGGCTTATCCTATGCCCCATCATGTGCCATTAATAAATTTAATCTTTACATTGATTTGAATCTATATATTAGAAAGCTAACACTTAAAAGACACTTTCTAAGGAAGTCTGATGCAATTATTAACAACTGGGAAGGACAAAATAAAGATACTGAGGCTGTTGGCTCTGGATTAAAACCAAAAAGTACCTTTTATCCAATCGAATCTAAGGGCGCTTATGTGGAGTTATTCTCTCAAATGGTAAAAAAAGAAATTGAAGGTCTAGATACTACATTGAAAGATAGGCAGAGGAATTTCACAAAAAGAGAAATGGATGCCCTAAAAAATCTGGCAAGTAATCATGAGATAATAATAAAAAGTGCGGACATGGGGGGAGGTATCATAATAATGGATAGGGATTATTATACGTCTGAATCTTATAGACTATTAAATGATGTAGAGTCTTATAAAAAACTGGATAAAGACCCAACTCAAGAATATTTAAAAGATTTGAACCTGCTCCTCACAAAAGGATTAATAAATAAATGTATAACAAAAGAAGAGTATAATTATCTTTACAATGAATACCCTAAAATTGCAACATTTTATCAGATACCCAAGATTCATAAACATCTAACTAGACCCCCTGGACGACCAATAATTGCTGGAATAACGTCATTAACTTCTAGAATCTCAGAATATGTGGATATATATATATATAAAAAAATATGTGGTTGAATTAGAATCCTATGTGAGAGACTCAACACATATATTACAGATTATAAATAAAATAAAATGGTGTGATTCATATAAATGGTGTACAATAGACGTAACATCTCTATATACATCAATCCCGCATGATAAAGGTATAAATGCAGTGAGAAAGGCCTTAGAAAAAGATCCGAATATGGAGAGAACTAAGATAGACTTTATCTGTGAGTGTCTATTGTTTGTATTGAAATATAATTATTTCACTTTTCTAGATGATTGGTTTGTCCAAACGTGCGGGACAGCTATGGGCACGATTTGTGCACCGAGTCTAGCTAAGATATATATGGGAGAATGGGAATCTGAGATACTTATAGGGGAAGTCATGGAACATATTATTTTGTTTAAACGTTTTATAGACGACATATTAATAATATGGGACGGAGAGGAAACACAATTCTCAGTATTCATGGACCTAATTAATAGGAATAACTATAATCTAAAATTCACTCACACAATTGACAATAAAAAGATTGAATTTTTGGATCTGGTCCTGAATATAGAAAATACTGGTGCAGGAGATGAAATTCACACCTCTACACATTTTAAGAGTGTTGGTAGCAATAGCTATTTTGACTTCACCAGCTGTCACTATCCTGTATGGAAAAAGAACATTCCTTTTTCTCAATATTCTAGACTCAGGAGAAATTGTACAAGCCTAGAAAAATTCGATAACAGGCAAAGGTATATGAAGAGAGATTTGAGAAAAGGGGTTATCCAAAATACTTGATTGATAATTCAAAAAAAAGAGCCAGAGAGAGATCTAGAGAAGAATTATTGACATATAAGGTAAAAGAAGAAAATTCAAAAGGAAAAATTTTTTTTGTCCATTTGTTACGCAGTATAATAGTCAAGAAAAAAGTATAAAAGAGATTTTTCGGAAAAGTTGGCATATACTTAAACTAGATTCTATTTTATCTCCTCTCCTTTCCGAATGTCCGAATATAGTGTATAAAAGGGCAAAAAATTTAAAATCTTATGTATCCAACAGTTTACTTGAATCGGTGGGATCAAAAGAAGAACCCAAAAGATCAGTCTGTGAGACCAAGGGCTTTTATACATGTGGAGGTTGTAAAATGTGTAGTTATGGAGAAAGGCAAGCGAAAAAATTCCATGAAATCTCAGGGAAAGAATATACAATAAATAATTATATTAACTGTAACTCTACTTATATTGTATATATGATTACCTGTCCGTGTAAGTTAATATATATTGGTAAGACAAAAAGACCATTGAAGATCCGTATAATGGAGCACGTTCGTAATACAAAAAATGGGGTTTTGAATCATAGTCTACCTCGTCATTTTAAATCTTGTCATAATGGTAATGTAATGGGACTCACTTTTAAGGGGATTGAAGTGGTGGGTAAACTGAAAAGAGGGGGAGATAGGGAAAGAGAGCTAACAAAGAGAGAAACCTTTTGGATTATTACCCTCAATACCCAAGTGCCTAGCGGCCTGAATGAAGGGTATGAAATCACCCCTTTTATAGAGTAGACCCTGGCTTCAATTTATATTCTACATTAAATCCTCAATTGTCTATTTAATGGAAAATATGGTACATGAGTAAGGGCTGTTAAGTCCACTAATAAGAATTTCTAATGTATATTTTTTTAGATTGGATATGGATTATATATATATATATATATGTAGAATTATTAACTGCCATTATATTAATCATTGTATATAGTGTATACAGCATTTTTTAGTCATAACTATAAAAAGGCAGTATATACATAACTATGCCGCACTATTTTTTAAGGAAAAATATGTCTAGCAAGTGGAAGCTGCCATGTCTATAAACAAATGTTTAGATTGTATGTTTTTTAGGATTGGATGTGTAAAATAGATATAAAACCATTCAACCTATATTTGTAAAAAGTTTTTAAAGAGCTTTTTTGCCAACTACCAAACATAAATTGTTGGGAGTAAATATATATAATTGTAATTGATGATATATATTATGTATTTAGTAAAAAATTTTTAAACTGTACGGTTGAAAGGCATACTGATGCTATGTAAAATCTGCATTTTGCTGTTTTTGAACTGTAATTTTAATTTGTGAGAGGCCATTTGTGATCACAGTATCACTGAGTTATACGCTGATAAGAGCGTTTGTTTATATATGTAAATGAGCTGACTGAGCTCCTCAGTGATTGGCTCAGTGTGATCTTATAGTGAAGGTAGAGCATCAGCTAGGCCAGCCCTCTGACGAAGTGGATTACAAAACGCGTTGGGGTGTGGCCTGACTGACGCAGTGTGTTCACCCTCTGGCGTCCTCCTTGTGGTGAGAAGCTCCGGAGGTTCAACCGATCGCGATACTGAGCGGGCTCATTGAGCGGTGTGGAGACCAAGGAGATCAATAGCCAGGACGGAGTTCTGCCATATGGGTGCAGTAAAAATCATGTGGTATCCAGCCCACAGTGTGTATTAAATTGGTACGAGTCCATCCTCTTGTGTTTGGAGACGTGGATATTTACGTTTGTAATAAATTGATTCATGCATGATATAGCGCCCCCTTCTCTCTTCTTTTTCTATACTAGATTAATTGTGCCCATTGGAATCCAGGGTATTTTGAAGGGGAGCTGCGGTCTAAAAATACAGGACCTGAGTGCTATATGCCCACGGATATTGTGGAGAATCTTTGTGCTGGACTATTGAGACTTTTATATAAGGACAGCTTTATAAGTGATCAGCGCACGGGTACTTTTGTGTTTGTATATATATATATATATATATATATATGTGCTCACTCCTGCTTTCTATTTATCTATCTATCGATCTATCTATCTATCTTACACTAGGGCTTTTAGCATGCCCTAAAAGCAAAACTGTGGCAGTGCATGCTGGGATGTATAGTTCTATAGCAGCTGGGGGGTCGCATGCACGCTGTACACAATACATACAGTACAATTCATTCGTCACTCTCAATAAAAGCACAGCAATTCTGGTACTTTCCCAGCATGAAACAAATCACTGTACTGCCCTGTGTCTGAGAAAAACATAAATGGCACTCACAAAATATTGCAAAAAAAATATATTAAATTATTTAATTGATGACCAATATTTCTCTTCGGAAAAATGGCGCCATGCAGTGAAAGCAAACACTCTGGCATTAATGCAGAGATAAAATATTGGTACCTGAAAAAAAAGTAAAACAAAGTGCAAGCAGCACCAGGTGCACATAGCACCTTGTTATTCATGCAGCTAGTGTTTTGGCCACAGAACCAAATGGCATCCCATTAGCATACATGGGAATCTACTCCGGATCCAAGGTAAAGGACGAGAAGCGATATTGAGATATTGTTTTGTTTTTTTACTCTCAAGGTGTGTGCTCCAATCACCCAGTGCAGCTGTCCTGGGGCGTGGGACTTTGGGCCCTCTCCAAAAGTAGAAGTGCCCTGTTTCTCACCATCTCCTCTGACCAGAAGGCCCCATTGAGGGGAAAATGGAATCTTAAGGTACCCCTTTGCCTTTAAATCCCCGACTCCCAGAGTCAAAGGGCACATTAGGGGGCAGGCTTCTCTCCATCGCAAGTCTCAGGGCTACTGGAGGCGCTGCACTGGTGGGACCACTACCTGGGGCACTATATAAGGGGCACTACATAGGGGGACCACTAACTGGGGCACTATATATGGGGCACTGCATAGGTGGACCACTACTGGGGGCACTGTATAAGGGCACTACTGGGGGCAGTGTATAAGTGGCACTACTGGGGGCACTGCATAAGGGCTTGTGTAGCTTTCCGAGGGAGGGAGGGCGCAAGGTTGAAGAAATGCCTAGGGTGCCAAGAAACCTTGCACCAGCCCTGGTCTCAGGGTCACTCCTTTTTCCCCAGGGTTGGCTGAAACTTTCCTCTGGGGAACAGATTCTTCAGTTGCCCCAAAAGGAGAGAGTCTCAGGTAACTAGGGGAGAGGGCACCCAATAGAGGTCACACCCAAAACCCACACACAAAAATAAAAAAACATATTGTGAAAAGGGCAATAAATAAATAGGTAGTGCCATAAGGCCCCAGCCATTCGTCCAGGAATGTAAAAATGATCCTAGCCCTGGACAGAAGGCTCGAGCAAATTAAAAATAGTGCTACCTGAAAAAAAAATAAGTGCTCATTTTCAGACATCCCTGGGTCAAGCAGCACCAGGGGCACATAGCACCTTGGGTTTCAGGCAGCTGGCCTTTTGGCCAGAGGACCAGGTGACGGCTCATCAGGGGCTGGCTGGCAACTTTTAGCCTGGGTGGCAAATGCATGCAGGCGGCCCTGGCAGAGGAGTAGCGTGTAGCCAGGGTGCCCGAAGAATGTGCATGCTATGGCGCCCCCCCCCCTCAAGTGTTCCAGGGAGGAGACGGGTCCAAATGGGATTAATGTAAGGTGAAAATAAAGATTAGGGGCAGCACCCTGTCGTAGTGCCCATATGCAGTGCCCCCGTGTGCCACAGGAGAGAACACCCTTATGCAGGCCTCCAGTAGTGCCCCCAGTAGTGATCCCCCCTGTGCAGTGCCCCTTGTGCCCCCAGTAGTAAGCCCCTTATATAGTGCCCCCAGTAGTGATCCCTCCTATGCAGTGCCCCTTTGCCCCAGTAGTAAGCCCGTTATATAGTGCCCCCAGTAGTGGTCCCCCCTGTGCAGTGCCCCTTGTGCCCCCAGTAGTAAGCCCCTTATACAGTGCCCCTAATAGTGGTACACCCTATGCAGTGCCCCTTATATAGTGCCCCCAGTAGCAGTCCCCTCCCCCTATGCAGTGCCCCTAGTAGTAGTCCACTCCCCTTGTAGTGCCCCTAGTAGTAGTCCCCCCCTTGTAGTGCCCCCAGTAGTAGTAGCTCACCCTTGTAGTGCCCCCAGTAGTAGTAGTCCCCCCCTTGTAGTGCCCCCAGTAGTAGTCCCCCCCTTGTAGTGACCCCAGTAGTAGTCCCCCCCTTTGTAGTGCCCCCAGTAGTAGCCCCCCCCTTTGTAGTGCCCCTAGTAGTAGTAGTCCCCCCCTTTTAGTGCCCCCAGTAGTAGTCTCCCCCCTTTGTAGTGCCCCCAGTAGTAGTAGTCCCCCCCTTGTAGTGCCCCCAGTAGTAGTCCCCCCCTTGTAGTGTCCCCAATAGTAGTAATCCCCAGTAGTAGTAGTCCCCCACCCCCCTTGTAGTGCCCCCAGTAGTAGTAGTCCCCTTGTAGTGCCCCCAGTATTAGTAGACCCAAGTAGTAGTAGTCCCCTACTTGTAGTGCCCCCAGTAGTAGTAGTCCCCAGTAGTAGTAGTCCCCCATCCCCCTTGTAGTGCCCCCAGTAGTAGTAGTCCCCCCCTTTGTAGTGCCCCCAGTAGTGCCAGACCCCCCCCCACACGTAATATAAAAAACAAAAACAAAAAAAACACTTACCTGAATCCCCGCTCCCGCCGTCGCCATCCGCTCCTCCGTCTGTCCTTCCCGGGCCGGGCCGCTCTGCATTATGGGAGAGACATCATATGACGTCATGACGCCTCTCCCATTGCCCACTGCGGGAGCCGGAAGATGCAGCAGCAGCTAATGAGAGTCTGGCAGACTCTCATTGGCTGCTGATCAAACACACAGCTGCCGGAGCCCGCGGCTGTGTGTTTGTCACTTGTGTGAAAGCTGACCGAACTCCGTCCGGTCAGCGCTACACACGCGGTGCAGTCTGTGTCACAGTGACACAGACTACACCGGCCCGCGGCCCGCATGACGCTGCGGCCCGGGGAGCACATGGCACCCTGCCCCCCGGCCCAGCCCGCCACTGCGGCTCATCACCAACTGGGGGCAGCTTTACGACCTACATTTTACATGTAGCCAAAAGGCAGAGAAGTGAGGGAGACAGATAATTTACTTTGTAGGCAATAATACCACAGGCAATTACCTGAAGGTCATTAATAAAGGTCAAAAATACAAATAATTATTCACAGAGAATTATAGAATCTTTGTAGAAACATAACTGTATGCTACTTTACAAAACTGTTTAGATTAACTTTGGAGAAAGGAAACATCCTGCTCTCTGGAGGTTACTCATATGGCCAGAACATTCTGTTCCAGAAAAGGAAATCCTACAGTGTGAAGCAGACGCAAAGGATTCTGGAAGCGTGCATGTAAATGAGCAGAGAAAGTTACTTGTAGGGCAAAGTTATTAATCATGTCTTCGTGTATATATGGCTTCAATTAAGATTGTTGATAAAATTTGAATTATGAAAAGATACCTTAGGATATGTCCTGAAAATTATTATATTCATACTCAAAGTACCAAGATTCTTTTATTTTTAAATTAAGCTTGTAACCCCGCTGTTGCTGGAGTGAGCAATTCTGTTGAGAGACTATAATAATCTGAGAAACCTTATCTGCCAGGAGAAACAATCTGGTTCTAATGCACTGGGGACGGTATTTGACCTTTTTAGTCACATTTGGTTGTTCAAGCAAATAAAATCTATATTTCTATGCATTGCATAGGGACAGAAAGGGGAAATTTAAATTAATCTGTAAAGCAGAAATCTACAGCGCTTGCTATTTGTTTCTATAATTTATTTTCCTGGCACCGTAAGCCCGAAGCCTACTAATTAATCATACAACAAAGAGGTCCTTGATACTGAACGTATTTAGACACATCCTAACAAGTTGTGCTCAGCCATGGGCTACTCTGCTGCATGGAATATCTCAAGATACAAAGCTGACTTCTCAGTAAGCCCAGACCTCAATATATGTCTTTGCATTTAAAAATATGCCCAAAAACAAAACAAATACTAATAATTAAACATAGATTAATTTATCACCTTTACAACTATATTTCTATCACTGTTTTCACAAAATAAAAAAATCTTATTGTTAAAGCTTAGTTAAGGGGCCTATGCATTATGCGACCCGAAAAACTGAACGGCTTATGTTCAGTCCTTCAGGTCGCCGGGTGTGGTGCCAGCACTGAACGGCGTTCACTGAACGTCATTCAATGCAGAATCCCGACCTCCTATCTGGGAACATGTGGAACCTGACGATCGTCGTCAGGTTGACCAGCATGTTCCACAGATAGTCGGCGTCGGCAAGGACCCAGCGTGCACGCGCATCGGTGGTCCTTTCCGGCTATACATTAGATGACTTTCTGAACAATGCGACCAAAACCTCCTGGTTTTGGTCGGCTCGTTCAAAAAGTCGTGTAATGGATAGGCCCCTTAAGTCAATACCAGACTCATCCCTATACCTGGACCATGCCCATAGCAACCCTAAAGCTGGGTACACACTTGTCCAATCCTTAGGAGATCAGACTTCAGATCAGACTGTTTTTACAGAATATGCAGACCTGGTCGCATATTCTACATCCAATCTATGCGTACACACTTATTTAGACCTCCAATCTGCATCTGCTGAAACAGAATAATTGGACAAACCAGTCTCTGGAGCGTACACACTTATAAATTGGTCTGGTGATTGGCCAACTGGTCTCCTGATTTTTTCATCAGGCTTAAAAATCTTTTCACAAGACCAGAAGACGAAGATTGTATGAAACCAGAGGTCTTGTGAGCGTACACACTCTACCAATGTCTGTCAAACCAGTTGGTCTGAAGTTGAATCGGACAAGTGTGTACCCAGCCTTAGTCTGGGCCAAGCTATGGGCTCATTGTCCATTTTGGTCACACATGTAGGTTTCCAAATAGGACATGATTTGTTCTGCACTTACAGTAGGTTACATGGCTGAGTCACCGTCAGCATTAATGGTGCATGTTAGTGTGTTGGTGACGAGACACACGTCATCTTCCTACTGTGGGTTCACACATGGCAAATAATCTAATTGATTACTAATGGACTGTTATTGGTCATTAATTTGGGGTAATGTATAATGTAATACTGGACCATTTAATGGATATTATTATAAATATTGCAGCCTGATGGACCCTCTTAAGGTGTCGTATCCATCACAACCATGTATGAACTACACCTAGTAAAATGTGTTTGGTCCTGGAAATGTATTATTTATTTTACAAAAATGGATAGTATAACGTTGATAGAGCCACAACTATGATGTAATTGTCACCCTACTGTTGTTGTGTAATCATCTGCAATTAAGAGTACAGTGTTTGCACAACCCTAATGTCACATAATCCTTTATGGAAACAAAGACCACAACAGCAACCATGTATGGATTTGTTAAGCCAAATAGCAGCACTACTGTACTTTACTGTAAAACTAGAAGTGTCGTTTACTTTTAGCCGTGATCTTAATTGAGGATTTTCTTTTTTTTCTTTTTACTGACAGTTGTTTGTACTTACTTTTAAAATTATTACGAATGTTGCTGCTGTTTAAAACTTATATTCAAATATCAGCATATTTTTTTTCCCCCCAGGAGTGACTTGTCATCTATTTCTGTAGATATTAACAAAACATTGAATTCATCTGTAATAGAAACATCAAACTTCGACGAGTTCAGTACACATTGATGCTGCTATTTGTTTCTTATATAGGCTTGTTAATAGAACAGTGGTCAAACACTTTTGGATTACATTCTAGCTCACATGCTACAAGCCTTTGGCCAAAGTCTAGAGTACAAGATATCATCATTTTCAAAAGCAGAGATGAGTGAATTGTTGTCAAAATTTTGGACGAATTGAGTTTTGTGATGTAACAGATCATCACTTCTCAGAGCAGCAAGTTTTGCTGCATAAATCTTCAAGTTATATTTTTGCTTTATCTTTCTGCATTTACAATATATAAATAAATAAGGGGTAGCATGCTCCCCTAAATCTTCAACCAACCCCATCGCTAAACAGTCTGTCTTTCTAACAGGGAGAAAAATGAGTGTGGGGTGAACCTGCTTTAGGAAAACACCAGTTGGCGGCTTATATTAGGGGTCTGGCAAAAAAACAGCATCCCCCTGCCTATTCTACCATCCACACTAGTGCCGTAACAAGGCTCTGGAAAGGCCTGTGCCAGCCTCGCCCCCTAATCACATGACATCAAGATATCACGTAGAGGGGACAGGGCCACTAGCACCAAGTTGTTCAGCACTGCCTGGAGTGCCCTGAGGACACTCCGAATAACTGAAGAGATGACATGGTGCGCCTGAAGTCATCCAGGCATCCTTCTAGCCAGAAGCAAGGACAGTTGGGCAGTGACAGTGCCACCCACAGAACCCTGCACTTGCTACTTACGGCCCTGATCCATACACTGAAAAGAGTCCGGACTGTGGGGGCCCGATAATTGACAGGAATGGGACAGCTGAAGTAGCACCTTTGCCACTCTAGTGGTCTCAGTACAATGGCCAGGGAAAAAGTTTCCATCTTTCTGGAGCCCATCATAGACCACATGGGGCTTACTTTTCCTTTCTTGGTCAGTTATAGTACATGAAGAAACCATCCATTCCCCCATCCCCTACCCCTATCACCACAATACAGCTCATCGACTCACACCAACCAAAGACATGAAATTGCCATGATCAGAAGTAATTGCCACTCCTCTGCACTGGGAGCAATGGGCACTTCTGACTTTGAGCATTCAGGGTAGTATGTGTGGGTGGCCATTTTGTATGGGACTATTTCAAGTTATTATTTTTTTATTCCTATTTGGGCTATGGTGGATAAAGAGAGCAGATCTGTATTTTCATTTTTACTTACTAAGGTTGTGGACCAAGGTTTGGGAAGCCAATTAAAGTGTATTTGAATATTGTGTAGGTAAGCAAAGGTGAAATAACTGAGGTAACAAGAGTACAGCTGCTACAGAGCCACTCTTGTTAAAGACCAATGTGACCGTCATAGTACACAACAATAATTGGGACCTAAGTGGCCCACTTCACTAAAACAGTGTTATACTATGAATTGTAGTATGGCAGTGGCCACCCAGTGAGAATGTCTCCAAGCTGCAGAACAGCCTGTGGTAGCTCTTGCATTCCACACTGCAATTACATTTTTAAATTAACGTTTAAACACCTGGTCCATCATTCAGGACAGATTTGAGGTACAGATGTGTCCTCATACAGCTAGCATTTATACGCCATACGGCGCGAGAAGCCTGGCGTGACTGAGCTGCTCCGAGAGGAGTAGTGTACCGTCTTTTTCATTAAATTCGCATCTCAAAGGCAGCAAAATACGACACACAGTGTACTAGAGACTTGTACAAATAAGATGCACATTTTGAGCGACAAAGAGTCATCCGTGATCTAGCATCCTGAGTGGGGCTGTTTGGTGCTACTGAAGCCACAGAGCATGATGACACGTCTATAAGAGGTAAATTCGGAAAGGGGCTATGGGGCCCAGTTACTTCCTTGTATTTGTGCTTAATTTACTTATTACAAAAGTTATGTGACCACTTTCCATTAAACTTGGACCACTATTGTGACATAGATGCCAGCTCTAGTGTGCCAATATACAGAGGGTTGAGAATAGCAATAATGCTTTTCAATGCAGGTTGGCAGCCCCTAGTATGGTAGGCACACTGTTTTTCATGGGATGTAGTTAGGTGATGCTGTTGGTCGAAATTCTGGCACCGGAATCCTGACCCGCGGCCAGAACACCGGCGCCGGAATACCGACAGCCAGCATCCCCAACGTAAGTATAGCAGGCCGGGTTAGCTGATAGTCGCAGGTGGTGGGGGAGGTTAAGTTTAAGTACCACGGGGGATTAGAGTTAGGCTGCGGGAGGGGGGAGGTTAGGGTTAGGCTGCGGACAGGGGGGGTTAGGTTTAGGCACCACCAGGGGGGGTTAGGGTTAGGCACTAAGGGGGGAGGGTTAGTTTTAGGCACTAAGGGGAGAGGGTTAGGTTTAGGCACTAACAGGGAGGGTTAGGATGCAGGAAGGGAGGGTTAGGGGGTGAAGGGAGAGGGTTACAATACTTGTCTGGATTCTGAGCATCGGTATGCCGCTGTTGGTATTTTGATAGCCGCCATCCCGACTGACGATCTCCCATACCCAACCCGTTTTCCATACCTTATTCCTGAGGAGAATCAACTTTGCACTGACCAGTCTGGGCCTGATTATCACTATAGCGCGTCTGCCTGTTTTACAGAGTGTCTAACACTGGAGCCAGTTACGGATTTGGGGTTGCGGAGCTACATGTTTTTTATTATGCATATTCTTTATTATACCGTGTATGAGAAGTGTTTTATCCCACTGTAATAAAGATGATAATGAAACCATTTTGAACACTTCGCTCATCTCTAATAAAAAGCAATGCCCCATTAAGGTTTGCCACAACTGCTGTAACACAACATTTTTAAATAAACTAAGACTACAGCTAACAATATTTTTCAGATTTGAATTTCGAGTTGAATATTGCTTAAATGTTTCTATGAAATGTTGTACCACAATGTTAAACTAAAGCAAGCATACCATTATTGCTTTGCCATTTCTATTTTGCAGCTGTAAAATAGTGGCTCCCTTGATGGAACAGACCACAATGGCGATATGTTGTATGAGAATAAAGCAATATGTGCCTCTTTCGGTGCCCGTCGTTTGCCTACCAATGGTGCAGTGCTCCCCATTCCAGCCCTCTCTGCATTCACATTTTCCATCTTTGCAAGTTCCGTGTTCAGTGCAGCGAGGGTGGCAGACACGTTGGTCGCATGCCACCCCAGTCCACCCTTCTTCACAGCGACATGCTCCACCAACGCAAACACCATGAGTGCCGCAATCCACTGAACATACCTCTGCAACATACAAAAATTACAGTCAACATTACCCAAATACTTTTGTACAGTTAAAAGAAATATATTAAAGCTTGTAAATATACTAATTATAAAAACCACACTGCTGATGGACTAAAAGTAACAGCAAATAATGATGAATCAGAATTGGGTACATTTTAGTATGGACAAGTCAGTGCAATGGTCTATTTTCTCTATGAAAAAGGTATAATTTGCCATTGTCATTTCAGAAAAAAGGACAAAACTATCACGACAGGTGGATCTTAACATTACCAGGCTTAGGAATTGAGAAATAATAACTGTGGGGCTGATCAGCAAGGATCGCTATTGCAATAACGCACGCAATTGGCGGATTGTTGCGTTCTACGCATGCATCGCAGTGCGCATATGCAAACACTCCACTGCGATCGGAACTGCCATCTCAGTGGCTATGCAGACCCATCGCAGAGTGATTGACAGGCAGTACCATTAGGGGGAGGTGACAGGGGGGTGGGCGGCGAAATGCAGGCGTACCAGTGCATTTAAACGCTGTTGCAGGGGCGTGCATAAATTAACCATTGCGATGCCATACGCAGCTTGGGCTTTCACTGCATGCGATGAGGTTAGCAATTTCTGAGTAAGGTCAGACCTTGTGCAAGTATGCCTGAGGCTCCGATTGTACTCAATGTTACCAATGGTTTTGTAGTCTTGCTAAGTATTACGGATGTGTGTAAGGTAAGGGGGCGTCCTTATGTTAGGCTGCATATGGCATTGTGATTGCAATCATTAGCGTATCTTCGCAGTGAATCCTTACTGAATCAGGCCCTGTGTCTAATATATATTGTGACAGCCTGGGTATTTTGCTGAGTAGAATGGTCACTGGTGCAGTATTTGGATGCCCAGGTGGGGCTGTGTCAGCCAAACAGGACACTGGATGCCAGGACGTCAGTGGGCCACACCTGCTACAAGCAGACAAGACTGAAACTATCTGTGTGAAGTTGTGTGCAGACTTGCTGCCCTTTATACTGTAGTTAGGGCTGAAGAAGTGAGTAAGTGTCCTGACTGCAAGCTAGATTGTTTCTTATTTTCTGTAGATTTATGCTGACCATATGAACACTCAATTTTGTTTGTTGTAACCCAGACAAGCTATATGGTGACTCTTATTTGAGCACCCAAATACTGCATTACTGACCACTCTACTGAGCAAAATACCCCAGAACACTACATTATACACACGCACACACTATATAGTTATACATTATTATTATTATCATTTATTTATATGGCGCCACAAATGTTCCGCAGCGCCTTACAATGTACATAAACAAGTTGTAGACAAGCGACTTACAGAACAATACAATACAGGACCAGGACATACATGTATATATATATATATATATATATATATACACTGTATATTTGTATATATTTATATTTAGAGTAACTTGTAGTTCAGCTATAATCGTCCTTTAACAGCTTTGTTTTAAGAGGTGCATTTACAGTATACTGTCAAGCAACCTTGGAAAATAGGAAAACACACAGCCAGTTATGAAACATGTAATGCGTCTTTGGACTAGCCATTCAAATTCTAGTTTTAATCTTTTTCTTCTTTTATTTTGGCAGACTGCAGGAATACTAGCACAGACAATGATCACGGTTTATGCAAACAAACAAACAAACAAACAAAAAATCTGGTCACTGATTGTTGTGGCAAAAATGCAATTAAGTACTCATTGCCTGTATTCTCATTCACCTGCTCACTGTACTTACAATATATGGGTACTGAGCTACCTCTAATGCATCTTTCATAGCCTATTACACTACACAACGTTATATTATTTCAGCTATGCTGAAAATTATGTTCACATTACTATTTAAGGGCCAGGAACAAGTTGGAGAATTTTAATTTGGAACTCTACAAATATTTAATTAGGCTTTTCTACATGTATTAACTAAATCACCCAATCCTTTTACTAGGCATTCAATGCATAAAGGTGTGCAAACCTACTGCTCGGCACAGGGCTCCTTGTCACGGAAGAGACCTGAATATTTTTTACATAGAAGCTTCTATAGAATGGGTAAGTAACTGATTACAAGTCATTTAGGTTGAGAGAAAAGACTAATATCTATCAGCTTCATCCACAAAAACCATAGTTCACCAACATGAAGCCAAAACAAAACCTACAAAAATTATTTTCTGACCACTTACTGGCAATTTGAAAATTCCCTGGATCAAAAACATACTGGGCAAGATGTAATAGGGTCCGAGCTTTATAAATGTGCGAGTATGGAGCTATACATATTTTAATATGGTGCGAGAACATGCAAACTCACATGATTCTCACACCTCCGCAACTCGCAATGGCAATACACGCATCCAGATGTTTTGCAATTGTAAGGACACAACCTGGCCAATGTAATAGAGTGCAAGCGCTTAACTCGCACATTAATACTGTCTAAAAACACACAAAAAAAACAGACCTGTTTCAGGCTTTGACTTCAAACCGCTAGGTTACTAAAGGTTACCTAGGGGTTCCCACCATTGAAGTCATGTGTGGAAACCGCTCATTGGCTGAGAGAGACTCGAAACGCGTTGGGGTGCCATGTACTTACCTGTGTACATCCTATTTCCTTTGGGGATAGTTTGATAATTGAATCCGCCTGGTGGAACCTTCTGTGGGGTGCAACCTAGGAATTTCTCGGGCTGCATATCTAGGAGCGCTGGTGTGGTTTTCACTTTTTATTGTATAACAGACACAGAGGAGCCTGGAAAATAACAGGTGGATCCATGGAGCCTCATCATCCGCACCCAGCAGACTGATATGCACTGTTGCACTGCGCATGCGTTAAGGTACATTTCCATAGTCACACTCTTCAGGTCTTTATCTGCAGTGTGAGTGACAGGTAGGGAGCATTTGGGGAGGCAATGGTGAGTGGCGGCTAAAAACGCAGGCGTGTCTCACCCGTTTCAGGGGTTGGTTACCCTGCATCTGTGATCCCGTACGCAGGAAACAAGGCTCCGGCGTCTAGTTACAGCGCCCATTCTGAGCGACCATAGACTTACTGGAATGGAGGAGTCGATGTTTGCCTGATCTGCATCCAATGTTGCATATGTGTGTGTCACCCCACTATGTGTATTGTAGCTAAGTGGATTCAGTCTCTTTCTTTTCCAGCGGAGAGGTAAGGAAGTTAAATCCCCATGCACAATGATATACAACGATAGAATAGATGGTATTTATTTTGCAGGAGGTCAATTTGTGTTTAAATTAAATCGCAATACTAGTACATTGTCACTTTAACATAACCCATTGTATACATTTAACAGCAAATATCCCTCACTATTTGGCATATAACTTAGACACATTAACATCAGACTAACTTCTGATTCCCGTATTCCTATGTTATTTTACTACAATTGCTATTTTCTATTGCAACTATAAATAAATCTAAATGACCATTCTTTCGGTGGTGCACTTACTACTCTGAACAAGGGTTCTTATATAAAATCCTTTGTATGATGAAGTCTGGTTTCTTTGCAAGTAGCTTCAGTAGCACCTTTTTATTTAGTAGACAATGTAGATGGGGAAGGGCTATACTGCCACAGGGGACTCACTCTGACTACACATCTTAGTTCTCAGTCAGCTCTGAATTAGGTAACAGTTAATATATTGGCATTGGCCAACCTACACAGAAGTGAAGTAATTATGTTGTGTAGCTACAGTAGATCTCTCTGTCTCTGGCAAATTATAGATGTCCGCTGCTGTTTTTCTTTAATACAAAGGTCTGTGTAAATGTCAGCTTATCCTGCCATGGAGGTAATCACAGTCCTGACTAAAAAAAGTGGGATCCTGAGGGGTGCTGCTGAATTTAGTTACTGTCTCTGCAAGCTCTCATTCAGCTACGGCCTGGGCTGTGATGGATGATCTGAGTACAGTGTGAGGTTACAGACCTTATGAGATCAGCTGCCATTGTATTGCACACAGGTCATCTGTAAACTAATGAGCCTTTCCCTGACCATTAAACTCTGTCTATGTGAAACTGCTGTAAATCTCCATTGACTGCCTCCTTACACGTCAGGCCCCACCTCCGGAAACTGGCAGGGGCTTCAGTCCCTTCTCGCTCGGGTGCCCATTCCCTGTCTCAGCAGCAGTGCAGCTCCAGCTTCCTGGTCAGTTACCTCTTCATAACTGAAGGGATGCCGGGCACCGCGAGCGTTAGGTTTAGGGCACCCGTGGGGGACTTAGGGTTAGGCACCCCGCCGGGAGGGTTAGGCTAGAGGGAGGGAGGGTTAGGCACCCCCAGGGGGACACTTAGGGTTAGGCACCCCCCGGGGGACTTAGGCTTAGGCAGCGGGGAAGGAGGGGTTAGAGTTAGACACTTAGAGGGGGGATTATGGTTAGGCACTTGGGGGGGAGGTTCGGGTTAGGCACCCCTAAGGAGGGTTAGGGTTAGGGGGTTAGGTTAGCCAATACTTACCTATCCACGATCGGGATTTCCAGCACTGTCGGGCTACCGCTGCCGGGAACTCTGCTGTGGTCGGCCTGGCGCTGCCGGGAATCGAACATGCGGCCGGCGGTATTTCATACCGATTCCCCTCACATAACAGGGTATTACATGTGTACTCAGTTGTGAACAGCTGCCATGACTCAGGTGGGCTTCTCAGTACCAATCCCGGCCACTGTTGCATTAGCATATTTTCACATATCCACAGCTATGAAAATCGCAGCCGCAGCAGCAATAGCGTACAGCTCTGACTCGGGCCCCTGGTGCAAACTCGCCTACAGTATATACAGCAGGATCCAGACTCAGGTAACAAAATAAAATAAAATGCTTCCTTGCTCCTACACTGCTGAAATGGGTGAGTCTTTTCTACAAGCTCCTGACCAAGTTACCTAGGGAGGGTCTGGGAGGGGAGTAGGGAGACTGTCAGAGAAAGTTGGAGAAAAAGGTGGAAAGACATAGAGACAGCATTCATTATAAAGGCAAAACCAGCTTCTTTCTGCATTTATAAGGATTGTTGCTTTAAAAGTACGGGAAGACTCGCAGGAGTTCCAGCAGCGGCTGCAGTTCTCAACCTATTACATAAGCCCCATGGAAAGAGAAGAGAAAGAGACACTGGAGAAAGGTGGAGGGAGAATAAAAGGAAAGACAGAGGGGACTAAAAGCCAGAAAGCACCTGGTATAATAGTGATAAGAGAAAACAGATGCTTTCATTTCAGTACATGTAATGTGCTAGTGGCAGGGAAACTAGATTGTAAGTCAGGGCTGTAACTAGGGTGGTGCGCCCAGTGCCATGGCACAGGGCAGGGGGCGCTGTTTGGACCTGTCAATTTTCCTGTTTATTATCATTCTCAGTTGTAGCTTCCCCTTCTTTTATCCCCAGCATCTCCTGGCTTCCCCCATTTCTTCCCTGGCCTTTCCCTATGAGGCCATGGCCCTTTTCAGGTGCCCTATCTTATGTCCCTATTAAAAAAATGGGGGGGCGCCAATGCTCTCTCTGGCACAGGGCACCAAAAAGTCTAGTTACGGCTCTGTTGTTAGCTCTACTGAGTTAGGAACTGATGTGTCAGAATTATGATACTCATAGAAATATTTAAAATGAGCAGTCCCAATAGCTGGCCAGGCCCATGTATTGTGGGCCTGATTCAGAGCCGGACGCTATTTGCGCTCGCTCGTTCAGAAAAAGGGGCCGGATATTTAAATAGAGCGCTCGCTCTTTGCGGTCTGTTGACGCCTCTATGTCTGAACGAGCGAACTAAACATTCGTTTGCTATTTTTTAAAAGACGCCCCCTGGCCGCTCGCATTCTACATCATCTCCGCTTTTTATTAGATTAATCGAGTACATCGAAAGGCGTATGAACTGCTCGCAGTGCTTGTGGCAGCATTTTCCTACCGCAATCATGCGAGCAGTTTCGGCTAAAAGACAACCAAGTGATGTGGCGATGACGCTGCTTTGTTATTATGCACACCCTTAAAACGCCCGTTTTGACCGTTTGGCACGCCTGCGTTCGGATCTCCACTCCCCGTTTTCAAGCACCTTCCCCTGTTACCACCCACAAACGCCTCATCCTGTCACTCAAATTAACAGGCATTCGCTATTTTGCGAGCACACAATTTCCGACCGCAATGACTGGTTCGCGCATGCGTATTACAACCCATACGAATGCGCTGTTGTGCGAACATCGCTTGGAGCGAACGAGCGGCCGCTTACGAGCGGCTCTGAATCAGGCCCAGTGTTGCAGCTGATAAAAAGGACAGAAATCAAGTGGCTATGTTTTTGTATTTTTGAGCACCTGTCAAAGACCATAATGTTGTAAAAGGAGTATAGTGAACACAGAGAAAGGCAGAACATTCCAGACAGGTTCAGGTCTGCCCACTAGGTAACCAGCAAAATTCACCAGTGGGTACTATAGCATATAGGCAGGATCAGACTAGTCCACAGTGGTACGGCAGGAAATTCCTGGTGGGACCCACACCCTTCTCTAGGGATCAGGTTCCAGATTGTACACTTGCATTATACAGGGTGGTCCATAAGGCCAGGATGTGCTAACGGCGAAAATGCGGTAATACCCACGAAAATGCAGTTTTCGGGGGTTTTACTGCATTCTGTACATGTAGTATCGCATTCCAGTGCTTTGTCACGATGGGTAACGCCACCTTCAGGGCTTTTTTAGGGATAATCCAGACTGGGAGGGATCCATCCCATAACCCCCCGCGGCCTGCTGTCTTCTGCGCAGAAGCACGCCAGAGTGACTTCTGGGTGTTAAATCTGGAAGTCCCTCCGTCCTTTGCAATATTCTTGGTACACACTGTGGTACATCCCGCCTTAAGTGTGGAAACACAATTATAAAAAGGAAATATTAATCTACACATAAGATATGGGAGTGGGGGATGGGTATGTCACCGGTATGGCGGTCATATTGAAATTGGCTAGGAAGGTAATCATGTGACATATCAAACAGATGCAGAAATTCATAAGAAAAACAATGGTGTTCTTCGTTTTAATTTATCTGTATTCATTTTTGAGTTGTCATTGTCATTAATGTCACTACCTGCAAAGAAAACTTAGTTAAAACTTGAGAATGAATAAAGATATGTATAAACGAAGAAAACCATTGTTTTTCTTATGAAATTCTGCATCTGTTTGATATGTCACATGACTACTAGACACTGGATTAATACATGGTGGTCCATTAGTGTGAAAACAACCTTATAAAAAGGAAATTAGCAAGGAAATTATAATCCAGTGTCTCGTCGTCATGTGACATAACAACCAGATGCAGAATTTCATAGGAAAAACAATGGTGTTCTTCATTTTAACGTATCTTTATTCATTCTCAAGTTTTACATGAGTTTTTTTTTGCAGGTAGTGACATTAATGACAATGGCAACTCGAGAATGAATAAAGATATGTTAAAACAAAGAACACCATTGTTTTTCTCTCTGCATCTGTTTGATGTCACATGACTACCTTCCTAATTAAAAAATTAGAGTTGCATCGAAGTTGCCAACTTCAAGATTACCGCCATACTGGTGACATACCCTAAAGAGTTTTCCCCCACTCCCATATCATATGGATTAATATTTCCACACTTATGGACCTCCCTGTACATTTTCACTCTGTTAGAAGGTCATTTACCTGGTGGAGCAGGAACATGGATGTATATGGGTGATTGGTTTGTTTTTATTGAAACTATGCCGAGATTTTCTCTCTGGACAATCAAAATTACTGGTTAGAATAACAGATTTGGGGGTCCATGTACTAAGCAGTGATAAGTGACAGAGTGAAAAGTGATAATTCTGTGATAAGTGCCAGCCAATCAGCTTCCAAATGTCATCTCACAGGCTGTGTTTGAAATATGACAGTTGGGAACTGATTGGCTGGCACCTTATCACAGACTTATCACTTTTCACTCTGTCACTTATCACTGCTTAGTAAATAGACCCCCTAATGTTTTGTTGTGTGGAAAAAACATTTAAAATATAGCATTTTGCAGACTATGATGAAGACAAAACGTTAATCCCAGCAGTAATAATTTAGATAATTAAACCTTGTTTGTACAGTGACATGTATTTGGCCTTTACTAATGCAGTTCTCATTGAGTTTTAGGCACTGGCTGGTGTGTACGGGGGTACCCTATATACTGTATATAGTGTGTGTTAATGTGGTATATACTGTATAGATAGGATCACTATCACGTGCTTGATTATTATACATATGTTACATTATACTGCTTTTCCAGGACTATGGTGTATTTACTACAGTGCATAATCTGGTAGATTATACTGCAAGCACTATCAGTATTTACTATGTAGTTATAAAGGGGCCTTAGAGCAGGCACTGTAGTATTCATGTTGGCTGCTGACTTTGTGCTTTCTATTGGTTGGCCACGACTCTGTAGTGACTGGCCACACCCCTATGGTGGCTGGCCATACCCCATAAGCATAGGCCCCCCCACTGCATGCCCCGATGGGCCCTTCATGCCCCAGTCTGACACTGCTGACCTTTAAGTGTGCAAAGAAGGTCTGAGTTTGTCTCACATAGAAAACTCGGACCCTATTACATCTCGCCCACTATATTATATCATTTATGCTTTCTATAGAGTCAGCTACTGTGAACGTAAAGTGCTTTTTTTATAGTTGCCCTTTTCCATATTCTTACCAGCTCCACTACATATTTTCTGTGAATTGCGGGGCAAATAAAATAATACTTTTGTCTCTTCATTCTATGCCACTTTTAATATAAATTCCCAAAGAGAATAGTTTATTATTATCCTTTATTTTTAAGGCGGTATAAAGTTTCTGCAGCGCTGTACAGGGGATATACACAGATACACATATTTGCCTTATTCCCCATTTTGCTATGGAAGTTTAGGCGTTCCATACAATAATGCCTGTATCATTTTTGTGACAAATAAAATTCAAAGCCCCGCACAAAGCAAAATGAATGGACCATGTTACCAAGCTCTTCTCATAGACCATAAATGTACAAAATGCAATACAGAATGTCACTCTGAGGAATGGTAAAACAAAAATGGTAAAACAAAAATGGAGTATAAAGATTGTACCACCAGAAAACGTCACACAATTTTAGCCGGGGACACACTATAAGATATATCGCACAAAATAAAGTTCCGAAGCGGATCGGAACGATGTATCGTGCAGATCGTATAGTGTATACTATACTGTCTTCCTTGCATGTGCATGGGATGTAGTCCTGTAGTCTTAATACCGGCGCCAGAATCCCGACACGTCGGGATCCAGGTACCAGTATCCCCACCGGCGGCATCCCAAAGGTTAATATCGGGGGTTAACACCGTAAGTCTCGGGGGTTATCACCGGGAGGTTAGGGTTAGGCACTAATGGGGGAGGGTTAGTGTTAGGCTCTAGGGGAGGAGGGTTAGGGTTAGGTACCGGGCAGGGGGAGATTAGGTTTAGGCACTAAGGGGGGACGGTTAGGTTTAGGCACTAGGGGGGAGGTTAGGGTTAGGCACTGAGGAGGGAGGGTTAGGGGTAGGGGTAAGGGTTAGCGGTAGGACACTTACCTTATAGTGTTGGGATTCTGGCAGCCGCGATGCTGCTATCGGAATTTTGACCAGGGACATCATAACCACCGGCAAATCATACCCAACCCGTGTGCACAATGGTCGTTCATCGCATTGTCCCATCTGCTGTGCTGCACAAAGCTATGAATGACACCATGCTGCTAAATGCAGCATGGAACGATATATCGCACAGTCATACATCGGATTGTATAGTGTGTACGGCACTCGCGATATATTGCTCCATCACATCGTGCCGTTATCTGGGTACACATCACATAGTGTGTGTTCAACTTTAGAATCTTCCTGTTCAGCTGCAAAAATTTAATTGGAGCAAATTTAATTGGATCAAATTAGTATTCTGTACATAATAATATTCTGCAGCAGTTTGGAAGTGCATGCTATTGCTAAATCTATGACCTACGCATGCTATACATGTGCATTACAATATAGGGACCCTACATAGAAAGGCTTCTTGCAATGTTGCTCTGGTCTGCATTACGTTACAAACTGGTTTGACCCCATGCTCAGTCGCTGACTGTTTACAGAGTGTGCATTGCAATAAGCACTGATATCAGTTTAAAGACAAACCACTAGATATCCCAAAGTGATTTTATGTCTGGAACTGTTTACTAACATATATTTCTTTGGCTTAATTAAGATCTGATGTGTTAAGGAAATTAGTATGTTTTAAGATCTGCAGAAGTATTTGGAGACAGTAGCCCTCTGCCAGGGTATATAAACATTCTGCAGCAGCTAGGCTAGCATCTCTCTTCTCCCTCATAGTACATACGTCTTACTTCTTCACAGAAAACACCAAACTAAAATGACAAATGTATTGAATGCCAGAGACAACCTGGGCCATGTAGTGATCTACAAATAAAAATATCTATAACCCGCAAGAACAAAAGTCTACTGACACATAATAAACCTGAGGTTGCAATACTATTTCTTATTATATGACATGTAATACCCCCCTGTGACAGTAGGTACAGTGATACAATGCTCTATGTATGATCTGTTAGTGAACAGAGGCTGAGCTGTGATAAATAAAGGTGATAGATAAAGAGATGCAGAGCTGTGATATAGTAAAAGGTGAGCTGTAATAAATGAAGCCCTATGAGGAGTGAGAATGAGAAGCAGCACCAAGTAACACTTGTGTAGTATAGTAACTGCATATAAGCTGTTTGTATGCCTTGTGTCTGTATCTGGGAAGATAAGTGAGAGCCTGATAAAAAAGAAGGGGAATATGTTTGGAAGAACAGGCACTAGCAAGGAGATGTATATATTGCTGTTTCCAATACATACCATAACCCAAGCACTGTGCAGGAGTGGAGAAGGAGATGTACATATGTTTCCTTCATCATTTATGAGCTTGCAACCATGTTCTGTGCTGGAGGAGTTGTTTACTAAAAAGAACATACTTTGGAATAGAGACGGTTTGGCGCCCAACTTGTTTTATTAGCACTGCACAACCACCATGTTACCCTCACCTGTGTCACTAATTGCTCACAACCATAAGCTAGGAGGTGACCTGCCAACCATGAACCTCATACCAGCTACACAGTGACAGGTGGCAGGGGCGTATCTACCCTATGGCCAATGGGGGTGCACCTCCTGGCAGTGCCACCCGCGGCCAGAGGGTAGCGAACTCAATCAATGCCCAGTCACATGGAGAGCCCCCTTGAGTGCTTTGTTATTGCGACGCAAAGCAGTCTTTCCTCCGCCTCCTGTATGGTCTCTTGGGACTCCCAGTCCATTCCCATATACCCCTGCTCCGAGGAGCCGTTAGGTGGCCGCGACGTTTTGGCGGGCAGCAAGTGCCGGCCTGCCCATCAGCTCCAGTGAGTCCACACTAATGATGGCGATGCTGACACCGCCAACACACCACTACAGCTGCCAGTCCCCCGCTGTGCAGGAGCTGTGTGCTGTAAGTGTTCTCATGTGTGGTGTGAATGTGTGCTGTAAGTGTGCTCGTGTGCATGTATGCTGTGAGTAAGTGTGCTCATGTGTGTGTGTATGTGTGCTGTGAGTAAGTGTGCTCATGTGTGTGTGTATGTGTGCTGTGAGTAAGTGTGCTCATGTGTGTGTGTATGTGTGCTGTGAGTAAGTGTGCTCATGTGTGTGTATGTGTGCTGTGAGTAAGTGTGCTCATGTTTGTGTATGTGGCATGTAAGTGTGCTCATGTGTGTATGTGTGCATGCTGTGTGTGTGTGTGTATATATGTATGGGCTGTGTAGTGAGGGAGGCTGTGCTGAGGAATGCTATGCAGTGAGGGGCTATGGTATGAGGGGCTGTGATGGGGGCTGCGAGGTGAGAGGGTTTTCCTGTGCTGTTATTAATGGGCAGGTAAAGTTATTATAAATATAGATATGGGCTTTCGGCATGTGCGCCTTACCTATTTCAAATATGGGGGGCGCCAGTCTCTTACTTTCCAGGAGCGCTCGGACCCCTAGATAAACCCCTGACAGGTGGTTACCGTAACTTACAGCTCTGTATATACAACAATGTTACTTTTTTAATTAGGCACAAAATCTAAAGGAATAGGTTACTTATAACTTGAACAACTCATTTTAAAGTAACACGTAATCTGAAAATTTATAGTTTTACAGTATTCTATATTATATTCACAGATGTACTGTATAATCTCAAAAGGACTATTTGCAGGTGTGATAATACCTTGGTTATTCCAACCCATGCAATACCTCAAGCCAGATTTTAAACTAAAGGCATCATTATTTATGATACTAGTTTCTTCACTGACTCATCATGAGTGATGTATTAGTGAAAGTGCTGAAATAAAAAGTTAAAGCCAGTTAGAAATATTTCTCTTACCAACTGAGCAATCAGGCCCCATCCAGTTAGGATCACAGCTACACAGACCTGTGTCAGTGAGGTATGTCCCATGTCCACTGCACTGATCTGGACACTGAGTTCTCGGTAGCTCGCAGTTCTGACCACCCCACCCAGGGCTGCACAGGCATTCCTTATTCACACACACTCCATGGTTGGAGCATGTTGGGTCCATACAGTCCACTACAATTGCAAATGGAAAAAGTTTTGATCAGCATCTAGTTATTGATACAGCATATACACAGCATATTGACCATTTGTATGGAAACTTGTGTTTCTAATTCTATATATGTCATCACAGCATAGGTACAGAAGCACATTTTCTCTCACTCCTTATAACTACAAACTAATAATGATATTGACAAACATGTATGTAAAAGTTTCCAGATTCTGACAGAGCGTGAGATATACAGTATGGCATTGTGAGCCTGATTCAGATATGTACGCTAAGGAATCCGCAGCTGCTATCCCGCATGTAGCTGCTGTGCAAAAATATGCTGCTGTAGCCGGCTGTAAATGTACTGAGATTCCACCGGCGGCTTTACAAATCCAAGCAAGTGCGTACAAATACGCAGCCGCCATGACACATCATTCTATAATCTAAGTAACCCTCTGGTGGCACATCATTCTATAGTAACCCTCTGGTGGCACATCATTCTATAGTAACCCTCTGGTGGCACATCATTCTATAGTAACCCTCTGGTGGCACATCATTCTATAGTAACCCTCTGGTGGCACAGAATGGCCGTCTGGGCTGAGCCGCCAGAATCACTTTATCTGTGTACGGGATCGCAGACGCAGAATAAGACACAGCCTGACAATTGCTGAGACATACTTGTATTTTTTGCAGCCACTCCCCGTTACCTCCCCCATATGTTCCCTGACTGTCTATCACTTTGCAAAGTAAACCTCACTGTGAGCAGCATCGCAAAGGTACATCGATGCATGTGCATAGCCTGAAACATCGCTGAACGGTGTAAATATCAGAGTAGCGTACAGTCTGAATCATGCCCTGTATTTATAGTTCATCCATTATACACCAGAATGAGGGAGATGTTTGTTAGATTCTAGATGTCGCTTATCTAGTACAGTTCATACAATGATAGCTAGGATCTGATTGGTTGCTATGGCTACATCTCCACTTGTCCTCTATACAAAGCATGCACTGTAGAGCGTGTGTGTGAGTTAGCATTGCAATCACTTGCGCAGATACAAAGTCATAGCAGATCGAGGGATGGGACGTCAGCGTTTGGGGGGGCAACGGGGGAGTGGTTGGAGAAACGCAGGAGTGCCTGTCCGTTTGAGCGCCGTTTCCTGGGCGTGCATAAATTAGCCACTGCGATGGCATACACAGCTTGAGTACTGCATGCAACGACATTTGCAATTTCTGAGACAGGTCAGACCTGCTGTAATTCTGCATGAGGGACCAATGTTACTCGATGGTACCGATGTATACGCAGGTATGCGAAGTCTTACGAATATGAGATAGTGGTAGTGGGCGTCTCTATGCTGGCTTTGTGATTGCAAACATTAGCATATTTTCACAGCAGATCTGCGTGCGTAATCGCAGCTGTAATAGCAATCCGTAGTGAAGCAGGCCCTTGATTCATTATTAAGCCAGTTCCAAGAGTATCATATAAGGTAGATTTTTTTTTTATTCTAGACAAACACTCTCCATTTGTAATTCTGGACACTGATACTAAATAGTTTTCTTTGTTTTTTATGAGAGAACGTCATTTTTGCCTGCAGCTATAGAAATGTTGTGGTAGAACAGAAGGATCACAAGAGGCTCTTCAAATTTTATGCCACTCTCACCACAATGTATAATAATAGCATTTATATGTTATATGTCGGTAACATCAAGGTAACATGGGGATTAGTGCTGCCATTATTTATATGGTACATAACATATGGTATATAATCGTTTATCTATTTTTAAAGGGACTGTTATATATTTTATATATATATTAGGGGTGAGCGGGTTCGGTTCTACTCGGTTCCGTTCGGATTTAAAATCCGAATCTTATTGGCTATCAGCTGTCACAAGTTTTGGATAGCCAATAAGATTCGTTTTTTACATCCGAACGGAACCGAGTAGAACCGAACCCGCTCACCCTTAATATATATATGTATATATATATATATATATATATATATATATATATATTAGAATGACATATCGAAAAAGAATAAAGAACAAAAAAGGGATAAAAGTAGTTTTGTGAACATTATGCAACGTAAGTTCCTGATGAACCATGAATTACATTTATGAAGTTAAATGTCATTGAAAAATGACTTGACCACGAAACTGGCAAATACAACAGTACTAAGTTAACCTAATTTGTCAATTTCACTTACGTCCCTGCCACAACGCCGAGCAAAATCTGACAAATGTTCCATTTCATTTTCCTTTGCAAATTTGTTAATAGAGCAACAGTGTTAATGCGGCAGAAAATATGGATCATATTGATTTCCATGCCACTTCCATTTCAGGTGAATTGTTTGGACAACATAGCTATGATGAATATCCCGGCTAAAAAGCTTAACTTGAATAAAAAATACTGCTGACTCCGAATTCTCAATTCCATTCCGTACTTTGATAAGGGCGTATGAATGACACTGCATCATTATTTTTGGAGACGTAATCAATATGATAAACTGCATCATTTTACAGTAACGTGTAAAATTGTGTTGTGTTTGTTTAGTCAAACACAAAAATGGTTGTCAGAGTTAGATGTGAAAGGTGAACTGAACATTGATTTAACCTTTTATTCTATTTAAAGTCAACATTGTATGTGCAGGATGCATTGGTAATATATGAAATAGTGACTTTACAATGTCGTGGCACAGAATCGGTGGCCTGGATCCAGACTTTCACTTAATACAGCACACTTCATAAGAAACCATTCGTCATTCTATACTAATCATTTGGAGTAGCTTTGGCAGGAGTTTCCTAGTGCATTTTAAATGACAAATGTCTGCATGCGCTGTTTTCAAGTATTTATCTGCATATAATGTATTTGCCTGTTCCTCTAAACATAAGGTTCTTTTGCCTTTTACCATACACCTTTTCTGTATTCACATCTCATAGGCTATTGCCCGCTCTGTTTATTCAGCTTGTGAAATGTTGCCATTAGTTTTTCAGTTGTAGTTTAGTAATATTTCATAGTGTTTTGCAAATTACATGTTTACAGCAAAATATATTTTGTGAATCTAAGGAGAGAAGTACAGTAAATATATTTCCAGAAGATACATATTGGATTTAAAAATACACACACTGTGATAATGATTTTAACCTTGTTTCTCAAGGTGATTATTTACAATGACAGAGGGTTGTAGTCTGATTGAGGGTCAGTCTGTATTTTTGGATACAAAAAGCTCTATTTACAAAGCGCGCAGGGATTTACACTGACTGCGTGCGCCATTTTACATTTTCACCTGCAACCCGCTGGGAAGCCGCGACTTACAGAAGTGTTTTTGCTTCGTAAATAAAGCTCAAACAGTGCTGTCCATGATTACAATTGGACTATTTCCTTATTTAAGTTGAATATTATCTTTTTAATTTTTGTAGACAAGCACTTTACATTCACCAACCGAAATCACATGAAAGCTTATCATGTTTGTGTGACATATGACATCACAGTGAATTGAGCACTAGGGTGTCCCACAGATATATCTCAGCATGTCTTCAAATAATATGTACTTTACCTTCTTCACAGTTGTCTCCTTTAAACCCTGCAGAGCATACACAGTTTCCTTCTATGCAAGAGCCATGGCCACCACATGTAGGGTCTATGCACTGACTGCTGGGTACATCACACTCTGCCCCTTTCCAGCCACTGTAGCATATGCAGGTGCCTTTGGAGTACTGTCCATTGCCGCTACACAAAACTGGACAAGCAGCTGAGAGAGAGAGAGAGAGAGAGAGAGAGAGAGAGAGAGAGAGAGAGATAGTAAATCTTAATGCTTACATATGCACACTGTAGCTGCAATAAGTTAATCAACCAATAGACTTGTGGTTTCAGATAGGCTGTGTATTGACTATTCTCACTGCACTGTGACCTCTTTAAAAATAAATTTAATTTGTGTAATATAAAAATCAATACTGTTTGATGTTGGCAATTGTGCCTAGGCTATGTATTAAACAGATGCTTTAAAGCTGCATGAACGACAGACATGAACATATACAGTTTTTGCAATAGTTCATACCCTGCATAGTAACGTTCTTCCAAATTTTAAGACTAAAGACTCACAAATGATCATACAAGAACAATATTGCATGACAGCATAGAGAGGGCCGATTACTATCATTACTACAGATATACTCTAAGGCAAGGTGCTAATGGTACAAATTATGAACATTTTTTGCATATCTTGGAGCATACCTTCCAAAATGTTAAAGAGCAAAATGGGAACATATAAGGCCCTCACATGATTCATCCAAACCACATCCATATCTGTCACATCATGCCTGCATACTTATGAGGCTTTATTCTTTTCTGAGACCAATAACTTGGACAGCCAAAGCGAATATTTTAGAAGTCTGGAAACCATTCTGACGATGTACAGCCTCAGTACTGCTTCTAGCCAGCAGATGGAGGCAAGGAGACCTCTCTTTGCTGCCCTGCCATTCCTTTTTTTAGGGCTCATTTACTAACAATCTATCATGAATATATGACGAAAGATATTAGCACACAATATTTTTAAAAAGACAGTTGCTGCCCGCTCCAAATAGCCTGACAACCCACGTTAGGAAAACTGTGACTGACTACTGCAATATGTTTTAGAATTTTATTTAGACTCTTAATAAAAAAGTATCAGATTTTGTTTTATTAATAGTTCATGACTACAATGAGTGATAGAAAAACATGTTGTTCTAAATGACTCCATGCATTTATGACTAATTATTTTGTCCAAAGTTCTTCCCTTTAAAAGCAGTGTTCTGACCGGTATAGCAGGAACAGACCTGCAGCTTAATAGCGTCCGCACACAATGTACAGTACGTCCTGATTACAGATATGGGTGTAGTGACTATAATACATAAAGTCATTCTACTATGGTAAATACTAAAATCACCCACCATGATAGTGAAACCTACAGGGGCATGATAATGAAATGATTCAAATAGAGCAATACAATAAAGAGGAATCTAATATACTTTATTTAGCTTTTCAGTAACATAAATTCAGGTCCTATAAATACTTATGTTTGTATACCTTGATCGAAAACCATACACTGTACTTTACTGTAACTCCTGACATTATAAGTGACTACAGAGGGAAACATGAGATTTGTTACAAATAATTTCCTTGTGTTTATTACAGACACTCAGCTCAGCAGACTCTCATAAACATTTGTGATATAAATCAGCGAACAGTACACAGCAATCAGGGCAAAACACTAAAACACATACAGTAATATACAATGGGTACATTTGTATTTATGTGAAAGCCAATAGAGCCTATTAAAATATCCAGAGGTCAAAATACTTGTATAATACCAAAAGATGGATAGTTTGGAAAGAAAGGCAGATGGGAATTTAGGGCCTGAGTCAGAGATGTACACTAATGCCCCCACAGTTGTGAATTTGTACACAGCTGCTGTGCAAAAATATGTAAATGTCATGGCTGCTGGGATTTGCATTGAGACGCTCACCGGCGGCCTCGCAAATCTAAGAGACTACGTACAAAGATGCAGGATGGTCGTACAGAACGGCCATGGGAACTGGGGCAACAGAGCTATTTTACTGCGTACAGGATCATAGCCGCAGGCCCCGAAAACGGTCGCAACATGCCTGCATTTGAGTCACCACCCTGTTACCACCCACAAACGATCCCTGCCTGTTAATCACTTTGCAAATAAATCCTTACTGCTGAATCAGGCCCAGTAATTAAAATCTAGAAAAGTAATGAAATGTGACGCATGTGCAGTACAACTCATACACAAGCGCAGTGCAACTCATACACAAGCGCAGTGCAACTCATACACAAGCACAGTGCAACTCATACACAAAGCGCAGTGCAACTCATACACAAGCACAGTGCAACTCATACACAAAGCGCAGTGCAACTCATACACAAGCACAGTGCAACTCATACACATGCGCAGTGCAACTCATACACAAAGCGCAGTGCAACTCATACACAAGCACAGTGCAACTCATACACATGCGCAGTGCAACTCATACACAAGCGCAGTGCAACTCATACACAAAGCGCAGTGCAACTCATACACAAGCACAGTGCAACTCATACACAAAGCGCAGTGCAACTCATACACAAGCACAGTGCAACTCATACACAAAGCGCAGTGCAACTCATACACAAGCACAGTGCAACTCATACACATGCGCAGTGCAACTCATACACAAGCGCAGTGCAACTCATACACAAAGCGCAGTGCAACTCATACACAAGCTCAGTGCAACTCATACACATGCGCAGTGCAACTCATACACAAGCGCAGTGCAACTCATACACAAAGCGCAGTGCAACTCATACACAAGCACAGTGCAACTCATACACAAAGCGCAGTGCAACTCATACACAAGCACAGTGCAACTCATACACAAAGCGCAGTGCAACTCATACACAAGCACAGTGCAACTCATACACATGCGCAGTGCAACTCATACACATGCGCAGTGCAACTCATACACAAGCGCAGTGCAACTCATACACATGCGCAGTGCAACTCATACACATGCGCAGTACAACTCATACACAAGCGCAGTGCAACTCATACACAAAGCGCAGTGCAACTCATACACAAGCACAGTGCAACTCATACACATGCGCAGTGCAACTCATACACAAGCACAGTGCAACTCATACACAAAGCGCAGTGCAACTCATACACAAGCTCAGTGCAACTCATACACATGCGCAGTGCAACTCATACACATGCGCAGTGCAACTCATACACATGCGCAGTGCAACTCATACACATGCGCAGTGCAACTCATACACAAGCGCAGTGCAACTCATACACATGCGCAGTGCAACTCATACACATGCGCAGTACAACTCATACACAAGCGCAGTGCAACTCATACACAAAGCGCAGTGCAACTCATACACAAGCACAGTGCAACTCATACACATGCGCAGTGCAACTCATACACATGCGCAGTGCAACTCATACACAAGCGCAGTGCAACTCATACACATGCGCAGTGCAACTCATACACAAAGCGCAGTGCAACTCATACACAAGCGCAGTGCAACTCAGACACATGCGCAGTGCAACTCATACACAAGCGCAGTGCAACTCATACACAAGCGCAGTGCAACTCATACACAAGCGCAGTGCAACTCATACACATGCGCAGTGCAACTCACACACATGCGCAATACAACTCATACACATGCGCAGTGCAACTCATACACAAGCGCAGTGCAACTCACACACATGCGCAGTACAACTCATACATATGTGCAGTGCAACTCATACACATGCGCAGTGCAACTCATACACAAGCGCAGTGCAACTCAGTGCAACTCATACACAAGCGCAGTGCAACTCATACACATGCGCAGTGCAACTCACACACATGCGCAATACAACTCATACACATGCGCAGTGCAACTCATACACATGCGCAGTGCAACTCACACACATGCGCAATACAACTCATACACATGCGCAGTGCAACTCATACACATGCGCAGTGCAACTCATACACAAGCGCAGTGCAACTCACACACATGCGCAGTGCAACTCATACACAAGCGCAGTGCAACTCACACACATGCGCAGTACAACTCATACATATGTGCAGTGCAACTCATACACATGCACAGTGCAACTCATACACAAGCGCAGTGCAACTCAGTGCAACTCATACACAAGCGCAGTGCAACTCATACACATGCGCAGTGCAACTCACACACATGCGCAGTGCAACTCACACACATGCGCAATACAACTCATACACATGCGCAGTGCAACACATACACATGCGCAGTACAACTCATACACATGCGCAGTGCAACTCATACACATGCACAGTGCAACTCATACACAAGCGCAGTGCAACTCAGTGCAACTCATACACAAGCGCAGTGCAACTCACACACATGCGCAGTGCAACTCACACACATGCGCAATACAACTCATACACATGCGCAGTGCAACACATACACATGCGCAGTACAACTCATACACATGCGCAGTGCAACTCATACACATGCGCAGTGCAACTCATACACATGCGCAGTGCAACTCATACACATGTGCAGTGCAACTCAGACACATGCGCAGTGCAACTCACACACAAGCGCAGTGCAACTCACACACATGCGCAGTACAACTCATACATATGCGCAGTGCAACTCACACACATGCGCAGTGCAACTCACACACATGCGCAGTGCAACTAATACACATGCGCAGTACAACTCATACACATGCACAGTGCAACTCATACACATGCGCAGTGCAACTCATACACATGCGCAGTACAACTCATACACATGCGCAGTGCAACTCATACACATGCGCAGTGCAACTCATACACATGGGCAGTGCAACTCATACACATGCGCAGTGCAACTCATACACATGGGCAGTGCAACACATACACATGCGCAGTGCAACTCGTACACATGCGCAGTGCAACTCTTACACATGCGCAGTGCAACTCGTACACATGCGCAGTGCAACTCGTACACATGCCCAGTGCAACTCGCACACATGCGCAGTGCAACTCGTACACATGCGCAGTGCAACTCGTACACATGCGCAGTGCAACTCGTACACATGCGCGGTGCGACTCATACACATGCGCGGTGCGACTCATACACATGCGCGGTGCGACTCATACACATGCGCAGTACGACTCACATGCCCAGTGCAACTCATACACATGTGCAGTACAACACATACACATGCGCGGTGCAACTCGTACACGTGCGCAGTGCAACTCATACACATGCGCAGATCACCGATAATCACTCATCTGAATAAACATCAGCATTGCCCCATCTCTGAATCAGGCACTTAGTGTGTAAAGAAGAAATGTACTGCGCCCCCAACGCGTAAGACAGCTGTGAGATATATACACATGTTGCATATATATATATATATATGTTTATATTTGATACATACAGTATGTACAGGTTTGTGTTGAGAATATGGGAGCTTTGTCTTTGGTGGTAGCTGCATCAATAACAATATGCACTGTTCTCCTATCCTCGGTTCTTTACTTCTATTTGCTACAAATAACTTTGGTCCTTCTGTATTGTCTTTTAAGATAAGATTTGCCTTAGGATATAACTTTTATTTGTATCAACAGGAGAGTAACTTCAGATAATGTTACGGTTTAGGTTTTACAGACCTAATCTACATTGCTAAACCATTTCCATGGTCTTTGCTGGTTTGAAAGAAACTCTGCAGGATATAAATACATTAACAACACAAAATACACAAAATACACACATACAAAAGCTTTTTTACATACTTTATTCATAATCTTAAACAAAATAAACAGGAAAGATTGAGATCCTAAAATGACGATGTTAAGTAAGCAGCTTAACGATCATCTAATTATTCTCTATACTTCATAATAAGCAAACAGCATTTATCTTTGATCAGTGTAGTGCGATCCCCAACAACATCTACAGTATATGGCTGCCTAAAGCATAGCTGATGCATGGAAAGTTGCTGTTTTAGCCTCTGATAACACAACATAATTAAGCAAACACTGATATATTGTATATTATCAAAAAATTATGACAAACTATTTATTATACATAATAAATATTGACTCTATAGTAGCACCTTGCAACTGGATTTACACATGGATGCAGCATCCCAGTCTAGCACTGGGACAACGAAGAAGAAAAACACACAGTGACAATAATAAAATCAACTGTATTTCTCCTGCCCTTATGTACTATTTTTTGAATGCTTTGAGTCCATTATATACCAGTTTGCATGACTAGATTCTTCAAATATAATACAGCCGAATCATGGGTCAGTGCAACTGAAGGCATGCACCGCTTTTCTCTTTGTATACCAAAAACATTTAAGGAGTGCCACCACCATTACAACATACATACAGATACAAAGGTAATGAATGGGTCCTAAAGCTGTCAGTGGCTTCCATGTCCTTCTGTTTTTGAAGCTATTTGGCTGAGAGATGAATATTGTATAATTATTAAAGGACTAACAGTGGCCGGATTCCCTCACCAAAGGCCGAGGGTATTCTTGGGTTCTCCAAATTTAAGAGGGTCTAGCATGCTTATAAGGTCTCCTCTGGCGAAAGAGGCGGAACAGGATGGGAGGAGCAATGCAGTGTGCATAGTCAGGGCCGATTAAGGGGGGGTTGTCAGGGGCGGTTAACCCGGGGCTCCCACCACTGGCACAGGAGGGGTTTCTGAGTACTTAGAACCCCCGACGGACAGATACCCCCCTACAGCGGCCAAAGTAGGGGCGGAGCCAATACACAAGCTCCACCCCCATAGTACCCGAGCAATTGCAGAATTACGGTGCGAGGGGGGGGCCTAATGATGTGAGGTGTCCGCCAGCAATCTGCAGCTGCTGCATAAAAATGTAAGTGTATGTGTACTGTTTTATTGTGTATGTATGTGTTTGTGTGTATATACTGTATGTGTTATTGTATATACAGTATGTGTTAGTGTGTCTATAGTGTGGATGTGTTAGTATGTATATATGTATGTATGTGTTAATTTGTATGTATGCGTGTGCATACTGTTTATATATAATGTTAGTGTGTATGTATGTGTTTATGTGTGTATACTTTATATGTGTGTCTTAGTGTGTACTTAAAATCTAATATATAAACATTTGCTACATATATATATATATATATATATATATGTGTGTGTATGCATGTTTAACACACATCTATGTGCATATTTAAATATATATATATATATATATATTATATAAAGAACCCTCAGAAAATCCTGCGTTTGCCCCTGCCCACATAGGGTCGGTGTGACCCTGCCGAGTCTTCGTGTGGCTTGGTGGGGGCCCCCACAAGTCTTAATACGGCCCTGTGCATGGTAGAAGGATGGAGACAACAGGTGCCATTCAAAACACCCTTGCTTTTCACCTTGTGGAATTATAGTGCCAAGGGTTACGTAGGCCTGGGTCAGGGAAAGTAACTACATGCCAAACACAATGGCAATGAGTTAACATGGGGTGGCACAAACAGTTTGTGAATAGATATCCAGTGCTGCAAGGAGTACAGAGCATTTTCATTTCAGAAAAGGTAAAGATTTTAGGAAAAGCGAGAAAGTGTGAATCTAGAACCTTTATAAACATAATGTTTAAAAACAGGTGCAGATCCGCAAAACACATTTAAAGATAAATAGATGTCCAACTACCAATTTGCTTTGTGCCTGAACTTTAGATCTCTGTTACCTCCATAGGCTCTTCTGCATATATGGGGGACTGCATATGTGTCATTGGGTTATAATTTCAGGTCAGGGTGAGGGTCGGTGTGGGGAATGGAGAAACAATTTCCTGATACTCCACAGTCAGACCCTATACTCATCACACCAACTGTGACATCTATAGTTCTTCCCCAGTTTATCTTGTTCATTGTAAATTGTGGTTCTAGGAATTAGATATTCAAATGGTGGCAGCCAGTGGCAGCTCCTACCCTCTTTGATGAGGGGGGCTGACGCCGCTGAAAAGTACAGGGTCACTCACCAGCTCCTGGCTGTGTCTCAGCACCTGCGCTATTGATCTGCCAGGCGCCGAGACCGGCACATGCGAACTAGCGGCGAGGAGCCGCGCATGTGATTGTCACCACCGGCTTCCAAAAGACTGCATTGTCTGCAGCCCCAAGGAGCCAGGTAGGGCTGGTGGAAAGGAAGAGTAGCGGATTCCTCCTGGAAGCCGCTCTCTGCTAATCGCAGCCCGGACTGGCAGTCCCAGGGGGAGGAGACACCTCCCCCTGAGACCGCCTGTTGTATATATGACTGGCTGGTGGCACTTCCAATGGGATGCCACTGCCAGTAACAGTGTAGCCAGTGCAGTCACGGACTGCTCTGACTACACTGAGGTGGTGGATTTTGCTGTGGGGGATGCAGCCTCGCAGCCCCTAGGCAAAATCCGCCACTGGTTGCAGCATATTTGTTCTTCGGGAGGCTTGCCACCTAGCAACAGCAGGTGAGGTTATGCAGCAAGCCTCTCGAAAATGCTGAGACAGAGGAGTATGAAATCATTTTCACTTCCTCTGCCTGTTTACAGGCGCGCACACCTCCGCGGGTCACATGCATGCTAGTATCAAGTGCACGCCTGCAGTCATGTGGGCGCGCGCCTGAGCTGCTGTCTCAGATTTTTCGGACAGTGATGACATGGAGGTAACAGGGCCTGATTCAACAAGGATCACTATTCTGCTTATAAGCATGCAACGCAGTTGCTAATATCAGCGGTGATATGTAAATGTTTGCATTCGCATTGCGATCGCAGCATTACATAAGGATGCCCACTTCCCCTTACTCACATCCGTATACTTGGGCAACATAGCAAAGTAATCGGTAACATCAAGTAACATTGGACCCATATCAGGCTTGCCTACCCTCCCGATTTGGCCGGGAGCCTCCCGATTTTCGGGTGCCGCTCCCGGCCCCCCGGAAAGGCAGGGAAGCCTCCGACCCTCCTGTCCTCCCCCCTGAAAAGATTATAAACCCCAACAGCGGGGGAGCCGGTGACGTGAATCGCGGCCCCGCCCCCTGCTTCACACTGACGAAAATAACGGCACTGTGAAGGGGTCGGAGCCATGATGACGCGATCGTGTGGCTCCATCCCCGGCTCCACCCCCAATGCACCACCAACTGGCTGGCCCGCCCCCAGCTCGACCCCCAATGACCGCCCCCGCCCCCCCACTGTTAACCGACAATCAGCTCCCTCCCGGAAGGCTGGAGCTGATTGTCGGCAAGTATGACCCATATGCACAGTTAAGGCAGGTCAGACCTCACTCAGGAATTGCTTACTTCAGCGCACACTAAGACCTCAGGCTGCGTCTGGTATCACAGTGAATAATTTATGTACGGTGTTGAAATGCACTGGCATGCCTGCGTTCGACCGACCACCCTCCCCACCACCACCCACAAACTGAACTTCCTGGCAATCACTCTGCGATGGGTCTGCGTGGGGACTTCTATCACAGTCCTGATCGCAGTGGCTGGTTCGCGCACGCTCAATACATATGCATGCGCAGTACGCAACAATCGGCCGATTACCTGCGTATAAGCAACTGCGATCCTTGCTGAATCAGACCCACAGTCTCTGTCTCTGTGACAGACTCACTTAGACTGTCCTCCATGGCTGGCAGTATGAAGGGGAAAAGAAGCAGAACCTCTTCCCCCTCTTCTTGCTCCTCTTCAGAGGATATTCATTTCATACAAAAAGAGAAAAACCTTTCCCTGTCAGAAGTTTTAACACTTCTCATTCTTCTGACTCTGAGGTAGAAAAATCTCCTCAGCACTGTGACAAGTCACCTCCCTGTTCAGGGAACTCACCAACTCATACGAAAACAAGTTCAAAGAAAAATAAAAGTAAGTTTACCCCAAGGAGACCTGCTCAGGTGTCATGCTCCATTCCTTGGGATTGTTCGTAGCAGACAACATGATAGTGCTCAGAGCAAGCACAACACCCCTGCAAATAGCTGGCAAGATACTTCTGCCCATAGCTGGCAGCACAAAGATACCCACTCTCAGTATGTGGGGTCACCTGCCAGACAGCCGCACATTTCCCATAGGGATCGCGGACACTATTCCTCTGTGGACTAGGAATCAGAGGAAATTACCAGAACCTCCACCTCATCCCAATGTGGGAAATAAAGTGAAATTCAGATGGCCAGAGTGGCTTTAGCAGGAAAAAACTCTCAAACTAAATTATATGCCACACACTGGGCCTTAAATAGTAATTCTGAGGTCCAAAATTTGCCCAGTTGGCATTTAGAGCAACACTCGACAAAGAAGATGAGTTGGTGTTACGATCCTACACGGGGTTACCAGACGTACCCGCACTATTCACCCTCAACACTGATCCAGCCCAAGCCTCCATAGTGGGAGAAAGAGGCACAACGATTCCACAGACCGTACTCTGAGGAAGATTCAATATAAAATAGGAGAGCAGCTGGCTCCCTGCGTTTCACTGGACTCTCTGGTGGCGTCCAAGCTTGCTCTCCTTAAGGTCATTAGCAGAATAACACTTATAATAGGCCAGACCTTCAACTATATCACCAACAACCGCAGTGCCCAAATCCTTAGAATTCCCTAACCTAACTGACGCCGACCTCTTCGGCCCACAGTTCATAGAGGAGGTCAAAACAAGGCACAAGGCAAGATAATCCTTTTCAAATCTCAAAAAAATAAATGAGCCCTTCAAGAGACCCTTTCTTCAAGGGGGTCGGACTTCCCGAGACTTCCAAGGCACAAGAAGAACCCAGAGAGGTGGTTTCATGCACAGATCCAATGACGCCCCAAGAGGATCATCCACAAACACTTGGAACAGTGCCAAAAGAGGCTGCAGCTATGGTAAGTTCACCCACATACCCTTCCCCCTACAAAACTCTCAAACAACCCTATTTAGAGTGGCGAAAGATTACTACAGACAGGTGGTTGCTGAAAACAATCCAGTCTGGGTTAAACCTCCCTTTAATTCGTTTTCCACACCAAGCGGGTCATATTGCTTGGTTAAGGAATTGCAGCCCTCAGCTAGACGAGGTACTAACAACAGCCCTCCAACAGGGAAAAATAGAATTGGCAGACCCGACCATAAAAGGCTGGATCAGCCACCTATTCCCCATAATAAAGCAAGACGGATCCATAACGTCAAAGCTTTAAACAGATATTTGAAACCAAAGAAGTTTCACATGGAAGGTATCCCAGACATTCCTTACTTCCTCACAAGGGACTGTGGACCTCATTCAGAGTCGGTCGTAAGCGGCCGCTCGGTCGTACGTATCCGATGTTTCCAAACCACGCATGCGTACGGTTAGTTGTGCGCATGTGCGTGCGATACCTTGCGATCCAAAATGCTGTAGATCATACGGCTTACGAGCAGAAAGTGGCTTCCAAGAGTTGACTGACATGAAAGGCCGTTTGTGGGTGTTGATGGGGGTGGTGGTCTGAAAACGCAGGCATTCCTCACCGCTTTCATGGCATTTTAGGGGCGTACATAAATTACCTGCTACGACCGACATAGAAGGCCGGAAGTAGTAAAACGTCACTCTGCGAGCAGGTTCGAGGCTTGGCTGATCGTATAGCTTGAGGTTGGGTACATGCTCTCTCAAACCCCAGAGTACAATCGATACTATCGAATGATACTGATGTTAGGAGTGATGTTTCCATTTTGAGCCACACAATGCAAGCAGCTAATAATCGTTTGATGTAGCTAATAACACTGCTAATTGGCTTGCAATTGATTCAGCTGCTTTTGCATTAGCGAATAATAAGAATAAATATATTTCATGGGGATGGCTTATTCTATGCGTTGTTTTGTTAATTTTTGGTGTCATTTGCACACAACACAAGCGGCCGCAACCATCAGAAGAAAATTAACATACAGCGACTGACAATGACTGACAGCGATTGACTCGATCACTAGCTGCTATCACTCGCTAGCTAGAGGAGGTGCATTGTTCACGTATGGGCGTCACTTTGGTTGCGACCGACCGGCCGTGCGATTGTTTCCTTTTTCAGTTTCGCGGTTGTTAGGCGTACGACCGAGCGGCCGCTTACGACCGACTCTGAATGAGGTCCTGTTTCTGTATAAAGCTTTCCATTCCATATATTTTCATCTGAATCACAGGCGTCTCCTTAGATTTTTTTGGAGAGACACCTTATTTCAATGGACAGTTATGGTGTTTGGCCTCTCTTCCGCTGTTTTGATCTAGATACCAATTCTTTCTTCCTGGCAGTCCCACTAGAAAAATGGCTAGATACGAAGTAATACATACAGAGATTTTACCAGAAACACAGATTATCCCTCCACTCCTTAGCAAGGATTATTGGGAAGATGATTGCAATGTCAACATATGCCTCTGTTATGCAGAGAGCTGCAAGGTCTCCTAAGAATTCAAGAATTCTGCTGTATCCCCACAATTCCTGGACAGACACTATTTTTCTCTACAGAAGAATAAAAACAACTGTCCAAATGGAACAGTTTCCCTGTACCTCCTCCTCGCCCACTTCTAGACTCAACACCCTGTATGACAATTACTACAGACGTGTCGCTAAAAGGTTTGGGAGGTTTTTCTCAAGAGACAGCAGTAAGGAGCACCTGGTCACCCAAAGAAAGCAAGTAGTCCTAGAATTACGTGCAGCAAAACTGTCTCTAAAAGCCCTAGTTCCCGAGCACACGAGAGGGGTCTGTATCAAGCTATGCTTGGAAAATATGACCACGGTGTCATATATAAACAGAATGGGGGCACCAAGTCAATATTCCTATGCAAAGAAGCATTAGAGGTCTGGGATTGGGCAGTCCAAAGGGACATAATCTTAATTGCAGCCTACATCCCAGGAGAGCTCAACGAACTCGCAGTCTCCCTGTCCTGAGAAAGAATATCCCTTATATCTGCGGCATTGAGAAACCAGGTCTTCCTAAAATACTCCAAACCTTCGGGAACCTAGAGATAGACTTCTTTGCCAGCCCCATGAATGCTGAGGTTCCACGTTTCATGTCCAGAATATGGACGAAAGGGGTATGGAGAATGGATACGATGTCCTTCCTTGGACAGACCCGTCTCGCCCTTATGCATTCCCTCCCCCTGCCCTCCTCCTGAAAGTCTTACAGAAAATCAGAGAGGACTGAGTACCTCGTATTGTGGTAGTATATCTGGTATGGCCATCCAGGGTATGGTTCCCTCTGATCAGCCAACTACGCATAGGACCCAAGATCCCCCTGGGGTTATCCAAGGACTGCTTCCAGGGAACTCCAGACAAACTGGAAACACTTTCCCAGTGCATGTGGATGGCAACATTACTAGGTTGCTAACAGATACAGTCTTAGCATTCCCCCACAAAATTAATCAATGCTTAATTAAGATCCCAAACTAGAGCCAGGTATTCGGTGATAATTAAAGAGTTTGACCTCTGGCAGTCCCAAGGATCCTTATCTGACTAGTCTTCTCTACTCCATTTAGCTTTAGATGTATTGTAAATAACAATCAGGCCTAGCATCAGCCACCATAAAGTCATACGGTTCTACTTTAGCCATCATGATCCCAATCCTAACAGACAACAAACTGTACCTACGTTTGTTGAGGGGTATTTACCTCTGTAGGCATATACAACCCAAGTACTCCCATACCTAGGACACAGAATCCTTCCTCTCTCTCCTAACCTCTTGGGAAACAGACATTACTCTTTCATCCCACAAGTTGGCATCCTTACTAGCTATAGCAGCCAGAGGGGCTGAACTAACCCTCATGCACACCTCAGACCCACAGCTACCACAGATTCCTACAGGGTAACACATCATTCTTAAAGGTCATACAAAAACGTTGTTGTTCAAAAGCCCGATAGTAGAATTCAACTTAATACATGATACTACAGAACCTATATTGTGCATAGCTTCATGCTCATCATCTTACTTGGCCCTGACAATACCAATAAGAGACAATATCACCCAGCTCTTCCTCACTTGCAGAAAACCATTTTGCCCAGCAAGATCCTCTACTATTAGAGGATGGATCATGACTTCCATGAGGGAAGCTGGTTTAGATACTGATCACCTCAAGACCCATTCCCTATGGGGAGCAGCAGCGACAAGAACAGCAGCTAAAGGCATACCTTTGTAGTTGATCATGCTAGCAGCAAGGTAGGCCTCTGCCCGTATCATTGCAACACACTATTGGAGGCCAAAAGACCGAGTTTTTCAGAGCAACCACCAGGTATGTGGTAGTCTGCCCACCTGCTGTTGCTTGGTCATAGATTCCTGTGAACACTAGTTGACATGCAAACTGGATTTGTTCTAGGGAACAGGATTGCCATCTGACAACAGCTCCCACCCTACCCACCATTCTTCCTCCTCCTTTGCTAGGTCTGTTGTTTCCTTTGGAGATTCTTGCATGAGTGCTAATAACCTTACCCTTATCATCCCTCAAGGTGCAGCAAGGGACCCAAAGAAGCCTCAAGCAGCCACTATAAGGAACAGAAGTAACCTACCGCCCTGCACCAGATTCCTGGCCTAAAGTTTGGAACAGTCGTTACCTGTCCAGTCCTGATTCCAACGTACAAACAGTTTTGTGTTGTATACAGGCAGAGGAAGTGAAAATTCTTTCACTCTACTCTGTCTCAGCATTTTCGGGAGGCTTGCTGCCTAACCTCACCTGCTGTTGCTAGGTGGCAATCCTGTTCTCTAGAACAAATCTTGTTTGCAGGTCATAGATTCCTGCAAACTAGTGTTTTTCCTACAACTAACTGGACATTTGTTCTAAAATAGTTGCTGGAAATTGAAAATGATTTTTTAAGGAAGCTCTGGTACAGTACCTGGCCCGGGCAGATGATCATATGCAAATAGCAAGCAGTATATTACTGCATACAATGATGTATCCCTATTGATGACCTGCCACTGACTGTGTTCAGAATGTAAATATTACATAAGAAGTACTCACAATCAATAAATCAACAATCAATAAATCTAAACTTGTACATTTTACACACAAATAAAAATTACACTACACTATGGCCCTGATTCAGACCCGCTCGCTGGTCTTAAGGGCGTTTTTTTTTTTGTGTGTCTGGCCTCCTGGCCGCTCGCTAAGCTGTGGGTGACATCCCACAGCTTTAGCGAGCGGCCAGGTGATGGTCGCGATGGTCACGACCATCGCGACCATCGGGGCTTGCGATGAGACCCTTGCAGTAGGGTCTTGTCTGCTGCAAGCCCCAGTGAGCTTCCGGCTTTAATAGAGCCGGAAGCTCACTATTGACATCACTGGAGATGTCATTGGTGCTGCTCCCAAACAGTAGGCATTCCTTCAGGAACGCCTCCGTTTGTCCAGCCACCCCCACCTCCCCGCCTACAAAACGGGGCGAGCTGTCGATCAACATAAACAGCCACCCCATTTGTAGCGAGCCCCAGAGCGAGTGAATTTCTCACTCGCTCCGGGGCTTGCACGCACGGCGCGTGCACAGTGCCTCAACATCGACCCGCTTGCGAGCAGGTCTGAATGAGGCCCTATAGTTGGTCAGTTTAACAAAAAAAACTGTGACAAATCATTGTTATTTTGTATTGTCTCTGACAACTAGATACAACGCATTAGATACAATGATCCCCTTGATTTGAATGTGACAACAATTATTAACAGTCTCATTCAGGATCAATTGTTGGTAGCTTCATACAGAAAACCAGGTATTATGAAAAACAGTACTGCAGATAATATCCCAACAAGGGACTTAAGATAGGCGTTGAAATACCGACGCCTATCTTAATCCCAACGCCAGAACGCAGAAGGATGCCAGTCCTGAACGAGGTAGGTCCGGGGGCACCATTAGCGTTAGCCGCGGGGGGAGGGTTAGGTTTAGGGAGCGTAAAGGGGTTAGAGTTAAGATTTGGGGGGAGGTTAGGGTTAGGCACCACTAGGGGGGAGTGTTAGGCACCACTGAGGGGGGTTAGGGTTAGGCACTAAGGGGGAGGGTTAGGTTTAGGCATGAAGGGGGTAGACTTAGGTTTAGGCACTAACGGGGAGGGTTAGGGTGCAGGGCAGGGAGGGTTAGGCTTAGGCTACAAAAAGGGAGGGTTAGGGGAGGAAGGGGGGAGGGTAAGTATACTTACCTTCCCCCTGTCGGGATACCAACCATCGGGATGCCGCTGTCGGTAATCACCCAGCAGTTGCCAATAGCATCCCTGCACTGTCCCCCAGTGACTGACATGCTACCGATCACTGCTGATTGGTCAGCACAGCAGGACCCCACACTCGGAGGCTGCAGAAAGGAGTAGCCACAGAGGAAATGTAAATTAACACCCCTCAGCCCCCCCAGTGTGTACCTGGCAGCTACTTAGAGGAGCATCTGATGAGGAAATCATTGCGATAATTACGATGTTCTAAACATCAATAGTCTCATTTATCAATGACCAATATAGTAAAAAAATCAATGTTAATGTTGTGTTTAAAAAATATAGATTTTTTTTTCATTATAAAATCGTGTTGGGCAATTTTAATCGACTGGGATCGATTTAAAACCGATGAAAATGGATCAAAAATCGATTTTGTGTTTCTGGGGCACACATTTATTAACATACCATTTGTTATTTGATTTTTAAGTATTAGTAAATGTATGATTTAGCAACAGAAACATATCAATGTTGATCGTTTTTTACTCGATCAAAATCAATTAAAATCGACCTTTAGTAAATATACCCCTTAATCTTGTACATAAAAAGGTTGAGTGCATTTAGATCCATACCTTTAAGATACTAATAAGGGCTACATAAGTGATAAGTTGGATGATTGCAACTATATTAGTATTATCACTTTATACAAGTTCTCCTCAGGATCCTAAACAATGCATGTTTTCAAGGTCTCCTCACAGAGGGCCTGATTCAGTCGGTGGTGGCCCAGAGCGCATGCGCACGACGGAGCCGGCTCCGTCGTGCACATGCGCGAGACCTGGATAGTGACGGGCAATCCGTCGCTCTGGGTCTCCACCAAAGGGGGCATGCTGTCGATGTTGAGTGACAGGGGGCTGCCCAGGAGGAGGCATTCCCATGAGAACGCCTACCATCTGGGGGCGACCCCACTGACATCAAGAGTGATGTCAGTGGGAGAGATTTCGGCTCTGTTAGAGCCGAAATCTCTCTGGGGCTTGCGGCCACAAGACCCTACCACAAGGTTCTCGTCGCAAGCCCGATGGTCGCGATGGTCACCCACAGCTATGCGAGTGGCCAGGAGGTCGTTCTAAAAAAAAAAGACCGGCCCTGATTCAGAGCGAGCGCTCTGTCGGAGCGTCCGGCTCTGGATCAGGGCCAGAATACCAAGTGAAATAATTAGCTCCACCTTTGGCTTTTTTAAAATGTATCAGTAAGTAATGAATACACATGAGCAGGGCTGGCAACAGAAATCTCGGGGCCCGGTACACGGATGTCTCTGGGGGCCCCACGTTCTTACCACCACCCCGGATCCCGCACATCCCTCCCCTGCATGTGTGATATGTGAAGCATGAGAATGATAACTGAAGGATATGCCAGCATTTAAATAAAGTAAAAATACACTATGACTTACCACACTGTCTCTCTGTCACTGATGATACAGGCTAGTTCTTGTCTGCCATCTCTTGCAAGGTCTTCTTAATAGCAGTGCTGTGGATGCCTCAGGGGTAGGAGGGATGGTGTCTGCAGCCAGCCATCCTCAGCAGTCAGCCCCTCATCACCTTCCTCAAATTCAGCCTCTCATCAGCCCAGAAACCTCCCATCTCCTTCCTCCATCCCCAGATCCCATTTCCTGCTTCCGTCCCCAGCTGCCCATCACCTTTCTCTGTCCCCAGTCTGTCACCTTCCTGTGGTACCCCCAAATGTGTGCCCAAATAGGGGTCCCCCAATTTTGTTTAATTATGTATAAATTAGCCTGTAATAGAGGGCTGCTGAACTTTTTGTGACCCCTGTAGCCCTGGCTGTTTCTGAGCATGTGTAGCCACAGGGAAAACTAGTTATGTCGGTCAACAACACAGGGAGCCCAGAAAAAAGGCCCCCATTGATTGGTTTCCATGGTTGCAGGGCAGAGGGCCCAAAGGGCGGGTTTACACTTGAGTCCTCTGGCCTATTAGGAGTGTCGGATCGAGACAAGAAGGAGGGCTTGAGAAGGCACCAAAGTATTAAATAATGGCTCCCCGTAGGCTGCCCTAAGAAGGGCTGCTGATCAAAATAAGAACAGGTCCGTGCTGGACCATATAGAGGGGCTGTACTGTGTTTTACGGAGACCAGCGGAGTTATTGCTGGTCAGTCAGAAGGAAGAATTGTTGCCGGAGGGAAACTGATCTGTCCCACTCCAACCTCCTATTACACTGCCTGCGGTGTCCATCCTGTTTACTACGAAGTGCCAGACCCTTAGCCACTGCTGCCGCTTACCTGCCCTGCTGCCCTGGCCTGCTGGAGGTGAAGAGGACCCTGGAGAGTGGCTGCTGCACTGCAAGACCCCTGAGGAAGCTGCTGTTTGACACTGCCCCATGGAGGAGAGAAGATTCTGGAGCCGTCTAGAGGTCCCACTGCCGCCGAGGACTGCTGGGAGACATGAAGGACCTGGGGAGAAGACCCCTTCAGCTGCAGGCTGCCTGTGGACCCCAGCTGAGGAGTTTGTGACCATTTCCAGTGTGAGAGGGTGCTGCCACATGAAGCTAAGTGCCACTGCCACTTAGAGGGACCCCTATTGAATGAAGATCCAGCAAGGGACCGGAGGGAATCGCCCGGCAGCTGCAGGCATGAGAGAGGACAGCCCCTTAGGAGCTACCAAAAGATCCCCTTCTGTTCGAAGTTGTTACGTGTGAGAGGGAGGCCTGGCAGCACCGATCAGACGGAAGGGCACTCCACCGCGTTGCACACTTGAAGGTCAGGGCCGGCCCGGGCCACAGCTGAGCCACCTGGAAGAGCCCAGAGCTGCCCAGGCCAACCTAAATGGAAATAGGAGCTGAGGCTGGGTGGTGGCTATGGGTCCCGGCGGTGCGGCGCAGCAAAACAAGTCTACTGCCTTGTTTTGTGTCCGTCCGGTCCTCGTGGCCCCTCTGGACCACGGGGCTCGGTATGAGTGTACCCGTAGTCCCCCCCTGTCGCCAGGCCTGCACCTGAGTAATGAATACACCTGTACTCCTGCTGGGCGACCTGGAAAATGTGAACTGTGTGGGGTCCTGAGGACCGAGTTGGTGAACCACTGCATTAGACTATACAGTATACACGAATTATGCTGTCATACAGACCTGTTGTAGCCATGCTTGGATCTTGATCAGTGAAAAACATGATTCATTGAAGACACAAAATCTGAATTTATATTTATTAACATAAAGGGGACATGGTTTTGACATCTGTGTTTCAAAGGGCTTTATACATGTACAACGTTTCTAGAAAATATGTTTGAGGCAAAATTTGAAAAAAGAACTTGTAAAAAACATTTTTTGTTCAGCTCATGATTGTTGGTTTTAGCTCTCAATTGGACAAATATATATTTAGTTTTTATACGCAGAGTCTCCATTTACTGCCATTTCTGTATTTGATGAAATACTACAGCTACAAACCTTTACCACTGTTTTATATTTGTTTAACACAGCAAATGTTTCAAGGGTAATTTAGCAAGCTGCACAAGGAATCGTTTTATTTTTTTAAGATTTGTTTGTTGTTGTTGTACTTTACAATGCACAGTGCCTGGAAGAAGAATGTTGCTATTATTTCATATTTGGAGATATTTCCGTGCTTAGAAATAATACATTGTTCAACAGAGACAGCAATGGAATATGGGAAAACATTGCTGGAACAAAACAAGTGAAATCATTAATGTTTGTTATTTTATGAGGGAAGAAAAGTAGGGCACCGCCACAGTTCTCAGCAATCTACATAGGTCCTTAAGGAACTTCTGATTAACACGTGATACACTGATACTTGAAATAGAGTTCTGCATTAATGATCTATCCTTACTTTAGCGTATAGGCCAAGTCATGGCCAGATTAAGCCATCAGGGGCCCAAGGCACTTAATACAGGGAGGCCCACCCCTACACCTCCAGCCATCTTCCTCTTGTCAGTACTGGGACTTGTAGTGCTACAACAGCAGACAGTGACCACTGGTAACTGTGTCAGCAAGAAGCAGTCACACAAAACACAATGTAACATCCACTCTCATTGGTCCGCACACAGGTGTCCATGTCTCCTGAATGGTCAAAGCACAGCCAAACAGTTTGAACCTCTTCCCGCCCCACACGCAGGGGATCAGCATACCCACCCCCACTTGTCTTTCGGGACTACAGTGTGTGCAACAGTGTTCTCTAGCCGGGGGGGAGGGGGTTGAAGTCCCCTGACAGAAAGGGTGCCCGGCCTCTGTGCTTCCCCTTCTGTAATCTGGCTCTTGGCCAAGTGCCTTTTAACAAGAATGTTACACCTCCTCTCTCTGCTTATAGCACAGGTCCTCAAACTCGGTCCTCAGGACCCCAAACAGGTCATGTTTTCCAGGTCACCTTACAGAATCGCAAGTGAAATAATTAGCTTCACCTCTGAATCTTTTAAAATGTGTCAGTGAGTAATGACTACACCTGTGCACCTGCTGGGTCACCTGGAAAACGTGACCTGTGTGGGGTCCTGAGGACCGAGTTTGAGAACCACTGGTGTACAGTTTGCATGCACGCATTATTATATACTTGGGAAAACTTGTTAGAGGTATATGGCTGGCGAAGGAGGTGAGTTGCTGTTGTAACAGCGTACAATTTGCACCCCCTCGTGGCCTAGACTCGTACATTTTTGCCCTCAGCCCTGTGGGGCTGCCAACAAAAGGGTACAAATCTGGTGGTACCGTAAGTGTGGCATGCAGCCGCTTTTACTCGCCCTGCAAGGAACTTGCTCCCCCTTTCGAATCTTGAAGTTTTATTATCACTAAAAATTGTGAGTGATGATCACTACTATTTTTATGTGTATGCAGATTGTCAGGTAAACTGCATCATATCTGATAATGATGATCGTCATATAATTGCTGAAATTACTTTATATGATGCAGCCCAAAGTAGGAGCATGTTACACCCAGTCAGTGCCCAACACGTTTAAACCACATTATGCCAACCTGTGCCCCTCTCTTTCTTTTACCAGTCATTACATCAGCTTATGCTCGAAACATTCACAGATAAGGTCCTCTCTACCCTATGTCCTATCTGTCCACCTCATGTGACCCTGATATCATGTCTTCAGCAGAACCTTATGTTTAATCTTTATTCAGTCACATGCATGGAATTCCTATCTGTGTCCATGATAGATGTAACTGCTAGCTCATGACCATCCATGTATGTGTTACTTATTATGCTTAATTGTTTCATGTTAATTAATTATATTCCTGTTATTATATTTATAGTATTTATGAAAGTCATATATGTCTGTTTTCCGCTATAAACTATTATTATTAACATATATTTATATAGCACCAGCATATTCTGTTGTGCTTTACACTTGTGAAGATAACATAGTAAAATTAGATTTTGGAATAATATACAGACAATGAGGTAAGAAGGCATTGCTCACAAGCTTACAATCTATGGGGATAATCTATGATAATGATGATGATAATGGTTTAACAGCCAATGCAATTACTTGAATGTATTCCTGTCACTTTGGTGCTACTGCTGGAATTTATTGTTTGAATCCTTTTCTAGCATTTAGCGCTTCCAGAGAAAAATTTAAGTGTTTTCTTTGTGTTACTGCAAAAAGAACTGATCCCTTTTCTAGAAGAAACCTGGGAATACTGTAGTAGTAGCAGCAGCACACAGTAAGGGTCTATAATGCTAATACTGCTCTAGTGAGCAGGGCCAGACCATCAATGGTGTAGTGGAGCAACTACTGTAAAGTCCAGATTCCCATGCTATGCCCTTTCTAGGCACCTGCATGGAGTGCACAGATACATAAAATGATGGATTAGTTGCATCTCACAAATATATAATGACACTGCAGCACCAGCATTTGTAAAATATCTGACAGTGGTCTGTGCATGTCTATAGAAAAGTAAATTGAGAAAGGGTAGGTCATGCTCAGAGGAGAATATGGGAAAAGGGTAAATCATGCACAGAGAAGTAGATGGAGAAATGCTAGGTCACGCACAGAGAAGAATATGGAAAGGGATAGGTCATGCACAGAGAAGAAGATGGAGAAATGGTAGGTCATGCACAGAGAAGAATATGGAGAAAGGGTAGGTCATGCACAGAGAAGAAGATGGAGAAAGGGTAGGTCATGCACAGAGAAGAAGATGGAGAAAGGGTAGGTCATGCACAGAGAGGAATATGGAGAAAGGGTAGGTCATGCACAGAGAAGAAGATGGAGAAAGGGTAGGTCATGCACAGAGAAGAATATGGATAAATGATAGGTCATGCACAGAGAAGAATATGGAAAGGGGTAGGTCGTGCACAGAGAAAAATATGGAGAAAGGGTAGGTCATGCACAGAGAAGAATATGTAGAAAGGGTAGGTCATGCACAGAGAAGAATATGGAGAAATAGTATGTCATGCACAGAGAAGAATATGGAAAGGGGTAGGTCGTGCACAGAGAAAAATATGGAGAAAGGGTAGGTCATGCACAGAGAAGAATATGTAGAAAGGGTAGGTCATGCACAGAGAAGAATATGGAGAAATAGTATGTCATGCACAGAGAAGAATATGGAGAAAGGGTAGATCATGCAAAGAGAAGAAGATGGAGAAATAGTAGGTCATGCACAAAGAAGAATATGGAGAAAGGATACGTCATGCACAGAGAAGAAGATGGAGAAATAGTAGGTCATGCACAGAGAAGAAGATGGAGAAATAGTAGGTCATGCACAGAGAAGAAGATGGAGAAATAGTAGGTCACGCACAGATAAGATGGAGAAATAGTATGTCATGCACAGATAAGATGGATAAATAGTATGTCATGCACAGAGAAGAAGATGAAGCAAGGACAGGTCATGCAAAGAGAAGATGTAGAAATAGTATGTCATGCACAGAGAAGAAGTTGGAGAAATAGTATGTCATGCACAGATAAGATGGAGAAATAGTATGTCATGCACAGAGAAGAAGATGGAGAATTAGTATGTCATGCACAGATAAGATGGAGAAATAGTATGTCATGCAAAAAAGAAAAGAAGATGGAGAAACGGTTGGTTGTGCACAAAGAAGAAGATTAAGAAAGGCCAGGTCATGCACAAAGAAGAAGATAATAAAAGGGCAGGTCATGCACAAAGAAGAAGACAATGAAAGGGCAGGTCATGCACAAAGAAGAAGATAATGAAAGGGAAGGTCATGCACAAAGAAGAAGATAATGAAATGGAAGGTCTTGCACAGAGAAGATGATGGAGAAAGAGTAGGTCATGATCAGAAGAGGGATAGCCGCCTCTGCAGAACTGAGTGAGCAACCAACTAGGATAGATTCTTAGGAAAATAATAACAGAAAAGGATTTTAAATGGTTAAATGCTTGAATCAGTACATTATATACTTTTTCGCCTATTCTACAAGATTATAAAATTAAATTCCATAATCTCTAAACAAATTTGCAAAAGGACAATTTCCAGTGCTCCCTATCAGTCTATTCTGATGCAAGTAAGAGATTCATCCAAGAATTTCAGAGGACAGAAAACTCATCAGGTGTGTCAAATCTCTGACATTCAGAAACCATGAGGGGAAAGCCACACATGCTGACTTAAGCACTAAAGTATGGATGCTTTAATTAATCCGGGGTGAATTTAATTGCTTCAGTTAAGTGGAAATCGGGTTAAAAATGATGCAGTGCATGCTGAGGTGTGTTAAAAACATGACATATGAGTTGAAGAAATCGATAAATTAAAAGTGCACAGATGTTTTAATTAAACCCAAGGAAGTTAAACAAGATCGCATGAGACTTTTAAGCCTATGATTAATTCAATTAATTTAAAATACCTGTAGTGAGAGAATGCCTCTGTTTTGAGAGTTTTAAAGTTTTTTTAATGAAGATAAGTATATAAGCTCTTTGACAAATACCAAAATGGATTTTTAAATGTAATTAAGAATTAACGACTACGTAAATATTCAAAAGGATTCATAAAAATAAATGTAAAAGTTTTGGCAGAGACAGTGCTTTATTTTTAATCTTCCCTGCCCTTATCAAAGATATGCCATGTGACTGGTTTCTAACCAATGATCTGAAAAGTAGAAATACCACAATCAGTTGTGTAATCACTTAAGTGTTCTATATAGTTTGACAGAATGTGACTAGCTTTCTATTGTGCAAGTGGATATTGAGAAGTGATATTAACCTTTCTGTCATCAAAGATTGTCCATATGATAATTTGGTTTCAGTGAATATAATTGTATTGAGAACCACAATATACTTTAGAACTGAGTTGTGTCCATTGTATACTGTATAATTATTTTTTATTTTAATTATAATTTTTATTAAAATGTGAATATATTACCATTTACCATGCATATAAAGCATTGAACAAGGTACTGGTGCACATGTATGCTGATAGTGATGATGTTTGCTCTCAGAAGTGCATGCAGGTGGTACAGCTACATAGATGTGAAAATCTCTGAATATGTTTGGAAATATGTGGCTATTTTCAAGCATACATATGCAGCCGCTTTGCATGTGGTTCTGAAAAAGGCCTATAATCAGCAACAATTGTACATTCCACATAAAATACTGGGAGAGGGATAAGTAGGATCATAATATTAAATGACCTGTAACTGCACTCACACTTAATTTTTTTCAAATACATGCAGTATAATACAGTATTGTTTTGCTGTGCCCTAATTTGGTACTTATTGGTATTGTAGTTATACTAAATATGTCTGTTTTAAAAGTAAAATATAAAAGCATATATCACATCACATTTCTTAATTTTAAGTAAAATATAGTTAACAGGATGCATTATGGGTAATCAGCATGTGATCAGAAGTATCTATACAAGTAACAGCCCGACTCACTCTTCTCAGGAGTCCCCAGGTCTCCCAGACACACTGCTGTTATTTGTGTTTTTAAAACTGGCACTTTCTTACAGATAATACCTCTGAGGAAACTGACAGACGTTTGAAGATAGAGAAACGCGTTAGATTAGCCTACTTCATCCTTTACTAAGAATCGTCTGCTGTTATAAAAGCTCTACTGCCGAACAGCTATTCAGGTGCCGGTCTTTGTTCACCCCGGCGAGCGGGACCCAAATGTTAGCGGATTGATTTCCCCAGCCTGTCTCATCACTACACATTGGAGACAGAGACAACTTGTCAGCTTCACACGGGCAACAGCCTGCCTCCGTACGGCTTCAGAGCGGCAATCCGGACACTGCCCCCTGCATGCATTGGTATGTGATTGGGAGGAAAATCACAAAGACACCCACCAATATATGTCCGACCACTAACCAGATAAGTGACTATTTAAATGTAACTGTGGTCATCACCCAGGCACTGACTATATTGTTTATTACAATCAGTCAACTCTGAACTTCAACATACTAATGAATTAATTTCTACTAATACAGCTGCTACAAACTGACGATTTTTTCTAAAGCATGCCTTGTTTTTAGGTTACTTGCAATTGCATTTTTGTTTCCCCTTCTTCACAGTGATCGATCACTATCCACACATTTTTCTCTCAAGATTACAGTTACATTGAATTTTCAATGTTTTGTCCTTTGTTTCTCCCACTTCCCATTACTGCCCCCCACCTGTCTATCTCTCTCTCTTTCATGTCTGTCCCCTCCCATGTCTATCTTTCTTTCTTTCATCTCTGTCTCCTTTATGTCTGTCCTACCCCCCCCCCATCTTCCTTTCTCTAATATCTGTACCTCATGTCCCCCATCCTCACATGTGGGAGTGTCGCCAGTGGGGGTACAGTGTGGGGTGGTGCATAAGGAGGGTAATGGCTCCAAACACTTACAGGTGTCTCCTCCCACCTTCCCATCTCTTTCCCCACCTCTCATCTGTCTCTCTCATCTCTGACCCCTCCCCTGTCAGACTCACTCTGTTGCAGCTCTCCTCCCTTCCCCGTCTCTCTCGGTCACTGTGCCCTCCTTTCCCCATCTGTCTCTCTCATTCCTGTCCCCCCACCTCCCATCTCCCTGTCCCTTGGTACTCTATCTCACCCTACTTTTGTCTCTCTCCATGGCTTGATACATCTCCCCGTTAGTCTATCAGTCTGCTAGTTAGAGTTCTGAGGGGTGGCGTCCCTCCAGCTCTTACTCTGCCTGTACTAGACTGAGAAAAAGAACAGTAGGTGGTGCTATAAACTCAGAGTATAACAAAAACACTATCATTTTATATAAAAAAAAAACATTAAATAGACACAAATAATACACAAGTGGGACAATAGTATATACAACAATGCAATTGTTTCAATATGAAAATACTACAATGCAGGTATTAATTAGTACCTGATCAATATTATTAAATATATTGCATGCCCAAAACTATGGTTAATGAAAGGGTAACATGTCAGGCAGCTAGTTAGAGAAGTGAGGTTACTCTGCCTGTACTAGACTGACACAGTAGCTGCTTATATAATACAAGACTATAACTTACTGTACTACAGCAAAAATGCTTCTCAGAGACCACTTACACTTTACATATTCTTCATCCCAACTTTATAATCTTTCAACAGCAGCAAGCACATAAAAGTGGGGGCATAATATGATTGGTACTATAAAAATAAAAGCTAATAAGTATTACACACACACATACACGTGTACATTTAAAATATATAATTATTATGATATATTTAGAAATTACGTTTCTTATTTTTTATTTTATGTGTGCCCTAAACTTACTATTTACTAAAGCTAAGCCGACCCCTTACTTAAAAAGAGGCATGTGGCTTAGCAACATTTTACCATAAGCTCTACAATTTTGTAGCAAATGTATGTAATAAAAAGAGAATACAGTAGGCTACCAGATTGTTTCCTGTGAATTTTGACAATATGTCCATCTAGCATCAGCTGAAAGATATCCATTTTCTTATAAAGCGGGTCTTTGCATTGCTCATTTCATTTTCAGGGCTTTCTATTTTGCTATTTTCTTTTCAAAAATAAGTCAGGTTTCTTTGCAAATGGCTGCAAAACCCTCTGCTTGTTTACCAATTAACAGTCTATATTTTTCTACTTCCCATCATGTTAGATTTTGTTATGAGGGAAAATTGTATGAAACTCAATAGGGAATGAAAGCGGCAAAATCATACGGAATCAAGCACCCACCAAGCTACTGTTGTGAGCAAAAGCCAGCTCTCAGCATCACTGTTTGCTCTTAAACCCGCAAGACTTTAGGTACACACAGCTGCCATTTACTTCAAACTTCTGCCAGAAAATACATGAACATATCAAACAGTTATGTCCAGAACAAATTCTAAATTAAATACTTCCCTCAATAGTTTCTGTATTTTCAAGCTAGAATTGAAAATTCTTTTCCTTGCTCGCTATAACCGTGATTCTTGGAGGACTACTCCATCACAAAATAGGATTAAACAGAACAGTTAAACTTGTTTTTTTTTTGTGGATCACTTCAAGTAATTATACATAATGTTTACATCATATGGACATAGGAACAATACAGAGCAGCTTAGCGGTATGGCGGCTTAGAATGTATAAAGTCTTCATCTCTACAAGATATAGTTTGTGGCCTTCATCGAACTAGTGATCGTCAACACTAATGGTGCATACACATGGTCAGATTTCCGATCAGATATGAACGATAACGATTGTAAAAATCGTTCAATCGCTCATATCTTTGACATGTAGGGCATACATCGACCAACGATGCGTGTTCCCGCATGTCAGAAAACAAAATGTGACATCGACTGTGTTTGCAGACAGATTTTAACGATTTCATTCATTTTAATACTGTCAGAAATCATTCATCGTTCATGAAATCGTTTGTCAAATCATTCATCGTTGATCTAGGAAGTCTGACCGTGTGTATGCATCATAAGAGTAACTGTACACTGTGTCAGATCATTTTTAATGAGTTCTGGCCATAAGCATTGTAGGAGGAGTCTTTAAGAGAATAGCTATTTATTTCAAAATGAGTTTACAGCTTAAAAATTAATGCACAAATGGGCCCTCTGATCTGGGTTTTACGTAGTGAGCTACCATTCCTGGTGTCCTTTTCCCTAACTGTATTAAAACAGACATAACTGTATTCATAACAGCAAGATAACTTATAGTAAGGATTACCATTCTAACAGCTTGGTCAGAAAAGGCTTAATAAGGAGCCAAATATATTTGTTCTAAACATTGTACATTTTGTCCAAAAAATTTACCCCATGTTACATTAGGTGTCATGCAATAATAATTGGACAGTTGCCTTGAAAACTATTATACAATATTGCATGATGTCAAAATAGAAAATGACAATCAAGTGCAATTAGTGGTTTCCAAGTAAATGTAAGTATATCTGGTTCCTGACCAGAACAGACATGCCACGGTGAGATCTTCATTGGGGCCCAGTATTTACCATTCTCTGAGCATGTAAAATCAGCTGGCCCTGGTATATCACCTTCCCCTGCATTGCTGCTCACCTCTGGATCATCAATCGGGAACACCACTGTGCCCGTGCCACTCCTGAGTCTGACCTGCAGCCACAAATCAAGGCTGCGGCTCCTGCCTACTCCGAATATTTCATCCTCCTTTCGGCTCATGGATCTCTTCTGCCCTGCTCTATTGCCACTACTGCTGCTTGACCAAAGGGAGCTTACGGCTGTGCATGCACCACTCTGGACTCGACCTGGCCTGCCGCCATGGGTGGTGGCCTCGGTTTTAACCTGCTGAGTACCCATTCTGGCCGCAGCAGGGACAACCTACCATCACCTTCTGGGTGTCACGCCAGAGGGTTGGAACAGGCGTGGGAGGCTGAAGTGGAGGATGATGGGCATGAAGGCGAGGACAGGGATGCAATATCTTTATTAGGAATGAGAACTGGAGATAATGATACTGTATAGATGAGCAGAATTGGGTTGGGACAGATGATGCTGGATTGTTGAGTAGGGCCGGCGTGACAGATAATGCTGAACCAAAGAGGTGGATAGGATTGAAACCAATGTTGATGAATTGAAGAACTTGATAGATTTGAATCCGATGTTGAAGAATTGATTAACTTGATCGGTTTGAGACCGATGGTGAAGAACTGAAGAACTTAATTGATATGAGTCAGACATTAATGAATTTATGAACTTGATTGGTTTGGGACCAATGTTGATTAATTGAGGAACTTAATTGATATGAGTCCGATGTTGATGAATTGATTAACTTGATCGTTTGGGATTGATGTTGGTTAATTGAGGAACTTAATTGATATGAGTCCGATATTGATGAATTGAGGAACTTGATCGGCTGGGATTGATGTTGATGAATTGAAGGACTAAATTGATATGAGTCCAATGTTGAAAGCATCAGATGAGACCGATGCTTGGAGGTATCGGCTTGAACCGATGGTGGCTGTAAGAACAAGTCTCAGTGGTAAAACCAGACTGTTGTGCAAGATGGTATAGTAGACTTGCTTACCAGATATAGGAACTGGATATAACGGACTGGGGGCCTGATTCAGCAAGTATTGCGCAGGAGAGAAAGCACGCACCCGGCCAATGTTTTAGCTCTGCGCATACGTATGCATCACGGTGAGCGAACTAGCTATTGCGATGGGAAATACGTTTACAGAGACTACGCAGACCCCAAGCACATTGTTTGACAGGAAGTGCCGTTTGTGGGTGGTGATGTGGGGGTGGTCGGGTGAACGCAGGCGTGCCAGTGCGTTCGGACGCTGTTGCAGGGATGTGCATAAATTATCCATTGCAATAGCATGAGAGCTCATAGCGAGTACTGAAGTTAGCAATTCCTGAGTGAGGTCTGACCTGCCTTAACTGTGCGTATGGGTCCGATGTTACTCGATGTTACCGATTATTTTGCTATGTTGCCCAAGTATACGGATGTGAGCAAAGGCAAGTGGACATCCTTATCGTAAGCTGGGATCGCAATGCGATTGCAAACACTTACATTTCCCCACTAATATTAGCAACTGTGGTGCGTGCGTATTGGCAGAATAACGATCCTTGCTGAATCAGGCCCTGGGACCGTTCAGATACAAAGTGCCTGGGAGCTCAGTACTAAGCTGTACCTTCAGCAAGAAGTGATGTTGTACTGGCAATGAGGGCCAGCCAGGGAATTACATTTATAGGGGTGGATCCTCAGGGATTGGATGCTGCAAACAGCTGGTCTGGTAGCAGCGCTCTGAGTGGATGAAGAGCATCAGGTGACCGAGTCCAACATGGCTGCACCCATACTGTTGTTCTGGAGGAAACTCTGGCGTGCAGTTTGTATGCCATCTTGCTGGGGACACATGCTGTGAGCAAGTGACTGCAGAGAGCCATCTCCATGCTACAGGACACTGAGCAGAGATGGGGCAGGAGTAGACCTCAGCACCAGCCGGGAGCGATGTGCAGTGTGAGCGTACCTCTGTGCTATCCGGGAGTGGTGCACAGCACGAGTGGACCTCACCGCTAGCCTTTGACAGGCAGGGGTGCCGAGACGGGGGTGGAGTGGGTACTATTTACCCGGGCCTGGGCTTTCTGAGGGGCCCGGCGCCGCCCCCCCACCCCCTCCCTCCCTCACAGCAGCGCAGCACACAGCTCATGATGACTGATTCACCTTCTGTGTTTTCTATGTTTTTGTGGTCTTTTATGGCATATTTTATGTGGCTATAATACGACAACTCTTGATGCATCACACTTCTATGAATTGTCGTTTCCTCCCACTGTATACTATGTAGTACGCCCAAGATGTCTGTCTCACTGGCTACTCTTGTGGGTAAGATGAACAATTCTGTGGATTTGATTGCTCAATGGATTTCTTTTCATTTCATACTCCCCCCATATTCATTTCAAACAGCCCCCCCCGCTGTTACAATAAAACCCCCGCTCTGAATCGTGTCATCATCGTCCTGCCCCCTGCTTCACAAGGGCCACGCCCCCTCTGCCGCACCACGCTCCCCCCCCCCCGCTTGTCCAACCTGGCTGCCCCTCCTAAGCCTGACTTATGTGATTATATAAGGTGCTGGCCCTCCTCAGTTTAAAATAAATGTTGAAACAAGTGTTTTTGTTTAAGTGTGTATATATAAACACCATCCTAGCAAATCTTAATATTAGAGATGAACGGTTCGGTTTCACCCAGTTATGTTCAGAATCTGAACTTTCGCAAATTTGGTGAAAAGAACAGAGTCAACACCGAAGCGCTCATATGTTAGTGTTTAATAAACCACTTATATATATTTTACGCAGAAAGCCTCTATCTCTGGAGCTCTACCCTGCTCCTCTTACCACTTCATTTTCCCTTAGCGCTCTTCCCCTTCATTCTCAGGTCAACTCGGGTTGGGGCAGAGACTGCGAGGGAGACAGGTACAGAAGTCTTTATTCCACATTGTCCAAGAGGGACTCTTTTTACTTTTTGTAGTATTAATGTTATATGAGAGCTTGTTGTGGGTATTATTGTTATGTGGTAGCTTTTAATATGAATTTGATGGGGGACACTGCAGTATGCTCTATTAATATGGAAACTTGAATTTGCTGTTGAGCTGGTTGAAGGAAATAATCTTCTTTATTAAATGTGGATGCCATTACTGCTGAGGCTGGTTGAAGGGGACCATGATCCCTATTAGATTATTGTATTGCACTTTAGCCACTTGCCCTGGCTCTTTGGTTGTTTCACCTTGTTGCTAGCCACCTGACTCTGTGCACTCCTCCGTGTCTAACTATCCAGTGTGCTGTTATATTTAATTTTATGCACACTAGTAACGTAATATATTCCATTCTGCTGTTTGTGGAGTAGTTGTTTTTTGTTAACATGTCTCATAAGTATACTGTATACTTTTGTTGACTACACCAGCTTGTGGTAAACTTGTACTACCTGCATTAAGTCATTGGGGCAATATAGTACCAGTGAGCACATGCTCTATGGGAAAGCGGTTGTTATATGTAAAGACAGGAGGCTCATTCTATAACTTTATACAAATGCTGTACAGTCATTGCACATGCCAATTTTGTTGGAAATTCTGTGTGTGCAAGTGTTGATATTGTAGAGTTATGTAGGCACACGCCAGGCGATAACTCAACTATGCATAACCAGTAACTTAACCAGTGTTGTTGGTTTGTTGATAGATAACAGGTACAGCTATATTCTCTGTCACATGTACGCTGGCAATGGAGCAGAGCTTGAGCGGCGTGGGGTTCTATACAGCTCACCTGCAAACAGGCAGCGGTGCAGGAATGCCGGAACAGCAATTGCATGTATTAACCAGATCTCTTTAGCAGCTAAGTAGGAAACTTCTGTCTCCCACCATGTCACTCTACACTAGGGGTGGATAATAAGCGCCCCCCCAGATGTTGTAAAACTACACATCCCAGCATGCCCTGCTACAGTTTTGCTATTTGGCCATGCTAAAACTGTTGCAATGCATGGTGGGACTTGTAGTTCAACAACAGCTGGAGGGCCGCTTATTGCCAACTCCTACTCTACACAGTACAGATGGCTGCAGTCACATGTGCAGTAGCACAACAGGTTGGAGGTTGGACCTTCATGCAGACTCTGGGTCCTAGTGCCCAGCATGTATGCACAGTGAGAAGACAGTGCAGTAGTGCACTGATTTCTAACAAAATTTGACCCCATCTACAACATGAGGCCATTTTCCTTGTGTAAACAATCTGAACAGATGAGTTAAGACACATTCGACCTCATTCAGAGCTAGGGCATAAACGCAAGATGGAGATTTTTTTGGCTGAAACTTTCTATATTCTTTGATGCACGTCCACGTCTTTCACAATGCATCTTTTTTTGAGCAACCTGCACTTACTCTATGGCCCTGTGCATCATGGGGTTTGGGATGGCAGTTACACGGGGCATGAATTGCTGCCAATGTGACTGTATTGAGAGCGTATCATCATTACTTTTCATCAAGACCTCATCTCCCAACCTGTACTCTATACTCTTTTATATT